>JAJJMC010021917.1:398983-444238 GCA_023531435.1 Papaver californicum | reverse complement strand
GAATTCTCTAAAATCTTCTCTAAGCTTTTGTGTTTGATTTTCTTGGCTTCACTTCGTATTTATAGACTTCACAAACCCTAGAGAGAGTTCTAAACCTAATAGAACTCTCTCGAATCACTCCAATTCTTCAATCCAAATCCAAACAGGAACCGAGTCCTGATTCCGGCCAGAATTGGGTTTACAGGGATGATTTCACGGGATTTTCACTGTATTTTGATTTCTTCCAACTATAATTGCAATGGGTCTTCTTTAATTGCCGAAAACAACCCAGAAATTGCGACCAAATCCTCTTCCCGTTCAAACAGGAACGCCCGATGAGTTAACCAGTGACTCGGCCGAGTTGACTCGCTGGATCGCTGGGTTGACTCGCCGATTCGACTCAGCCCGATCCAAGGGTGCCCCAATCCAAAGTGTGGGTGCCTTGATCCATTTTCCCGGGTGCTTTGAACACTTTTTGAGCCAATTTTTTTCACAAATCTTTATTCTTCTAATGTACCTACAAAAGCATAAAAACACGTAATAGACACAGAATCGAATACTAACTCACTAGAAATTAAGGTGCAATTTAGACACTAAAATGTGTCTATAAACCCATTGCATTACTTCAGAATGACCATATCATAACCATCACTTAATTAATTTGCCATATTATTTGAAAAGACTAGACAAACTAAATTTCACCCTGACATGTCTCCTATTTGACAAGACTACAACAACTTAATAAAATGTACAAAACCATATACGGTTGTCAAATGCACATACAATATCTCTAACTAAATTAAGTGCACTTAGTTTGACATGACCACATAATGTTAGTATGTAAAATTATCTTGGATTGAATTTGATAGTGGTAGACAAAGTGCTACAAAGATAATGCATGGCCCATTGCATCAGTTTGGAATGACCATACAATATCCATCACTTAATTAATTTACGATATTATTTGAAAAGACTAGATAAACTAAATATCACCCTGACATGTCTTCTACTTGACAAGACTACAATAACATGATAAAAGATATAATACCATATACGGTTGTAAAATGCACATACACTAGCTCTGACAAAATTAATTGGATTTAATTTGACATGACCACACAATGTTAGTTTTTAAATTATCTTGGATTGAGTTTCAAAGACAAGGCATACGACCCATTGCATTACTTCAGAATGACCATACGAAACCCATCACTTAATTAATTTACAATATTATTTGAAAATACTAGACAAACTAAATATCACCTTGACATTTCTCCTACTTGACAAGACTACAACAACTGGATAAAATATACAATACCATATGCAGTGGTAAATTGCACATACAATGGCTCTAACTAAATTAGTCGGACTTAATTTGACATGACCACACGATGTTAGTTTTTTAAATTATCTTGGATTGAATTTGATAGTAGTAGACAAAGTGCTACAAAGATAATGCATGACCCATTGCATCACTTCAGAATGACCATACAATACGATATTATTTGAAAAGACTAGACAAACTAAATATCATCCTGACATGTCTCCTACTTGAGAAGACTACAACAACTGGATAAAAGATATATATAATACCATATATGATGGTAAAATGCATATACACTAGCTCTAACTAAATTAATTGGATTTAATTTGACATGACCACACGATGCCCTAATTGTACGATAATGTCCCCGAGCAATCACTTAGTGGAAAAGGAAGTGATCGAGCTATGGCAATCAGTAGGTGGGCTTTGAAGCAACCATCCTTTGAATAAAACGTTATAACTCACAGGTCTAGCTCCATGGCACCGAAAATGTATTAGTTTTTAAAATTATCTTGGTTTGAATTTGATAGTGGTAGAAAAAGTGTTGCAAAGACAAGGCATATGACCCATTGCGTCACTTAAGAATGACCATACGATACCCATCACTTAATTAATTTGTAATATTATTTGAAAAGACTAGACAAACTAAATAACATCCTGACACGTCTTCTGCTTTGACTAGACTACAACAAATAAGTAAAAGATATGATACCATTTGCGGTAGTAAAATGCACATACACTAGCTCCAATTAAATTAATTTGACTTAACTTGACATGACAACGTGATTTTAGTTTTTTAAATTATTTTGGATTGAATTTGATAGTGGTAGACAAAGTGCTGCAAAGACAAGGCATGAACCATTGCATTACTTCAGAATGACCATACGACACCCATCACTTACAAGGACACCCATCACTTACAAGGGGGTAGTCAATTAGGATTCCTTGAGATTTCTGGAGAGATATGAAATATCTTGTTTGTGGATCTAGACTCGTTACAAATTCCTAAAAATTTATGTTATTGGATAGAGAGTTTCTAAAAATCTTTGAAATTCTCTGTTATTGGAAGTAAACTTTAAAACCATGGATTTAGATTTTGAGAGACTTTGAAAAACTTTTTAGTTGAAATAGGCTTGAGAGAAGTCTTTCTAAAATAGGTGATAGTTTGAGAGACTTTTCTATTTATTATTATTTCATATTTTGTAAAGAGTGTGTAAATAAAAAATACGCAAAATTATTAAAGGATATGAAAACACATAATAACGAAAACAAAATGAGAAACTTTTCTATCATCCTAAAATATACAAAAATTATTACGTCTTATTTTCATCAAAATGATTTACCATCATATAAATTATTAAAAAATTAAATGAATTTAATTATATTTTTGGTGATTAGAAATATTTTTATTATAGTATTTTTCTCTCTCTACAATAATATGTGAAAACTCTCTACAAATCAATCAGATTAGACTCTACAAATCTCTTATCAAAGTTACCAAAAGTTTTTCAAATTTTATGAACTTAAAAAGACTCTCTCAAATTCCCTCAAACAACAAGTTTATCAAAATCTTCAAGAATCCTAATTGACTACGTCCCTGTTAACTAATTTGCAATATTATACAAAAAGACGAGAACAACTAGAGATCACCCTGATTCATCTGATATGTCTATTAAATAAATATATAAATTACAACTGTTCATTCAACTTTATATATGTTTTATAAAAATACACTATTTTTAATCAAAATGATGAAGGATTAATTCCTCTGTTTGATATAATACTGATTCGTACGCGTAGGCGTAGTTAACCGTCTCCGACATTAATAGAACACCATCAACGGTGGCGTTGCCTGCGTTCATAGGGTAACACAATCTATTATTCTTGATTATATCCGGGAACGCAGTCTTTTATGAGCTCATACAATGTATCATGTGTAAACGATTTTCATATGTCCTGACGAAATCCAACTCGAGTTGTGGTTTTCTGAATTAAAACAAGGAAAGATGAGTTAGCATGACGAAAAATTATTTAATTATAGATGGTAAATATATTAAATCAAATAATAATAGGCATACTTACTCGATGTTCATAAGACAATGTAATTTTTAATTTCATTATTAATCAAATTGAATATTTTTTAACAGGTATCTTTGTCATATTATTTTCATTCCCGGTAAGTACTTCAAAGGCTTGAAATACCTGGTCCCAAAACTTGTTTTCTTCATTTTCATATGACCTGAAAGTTACCAAATTTGTTACCGAAATCCAGGCTTCCACAACACTAACATTTTTTTCACTACTAAATCGCATGATTAATTTCCAATAACTTGTTGAATTAAAATGTACCTACTTGTACACATTGAATTCTATTATAAGACAAATGGGTTAGGAACTTTAAAGAAACTACGTGGCATATAATTATCCAAACGAATATAAATTTGTAACATTGAGGTATTGGATTCTATAATATACCAGGTGACATGGTCCCACTGGAGAGAACAAGAAAAGTCCTTATCCAAATGTATATTATATGTCTTAAATATTAATTAATCCTGCATTATTGTTCCCTATATATTCATTGCATCTACACCAGACAATACACACTTAAATCTGTTTTATCCCATCTCATCTCATCTCATCTCAATCTCGTTTAGTTATTAACTTCATCAAATCAATCCCTTCTAAATATATCTTCATGAACTATGACAAGTTAAGATTCACAAGAAGATTTAGCTATCATCAAAACTTTTATCACTCAAACATATCGTACTGAAGTTCGGGAAGAAGCAGTAGTACCTTTCATCTTCTAGATGCGGTGTGGAACTGTTATAAAAGAGATTATAAAAATACTCGCCAAAGAACCATGAAAAACATACATGACAGGTATCTAGTAATCCAGACAGGCTGGTGGATTATATGGGCATCCAATAGGCATTTTTACAACTCCAAATATCCTGAATCATCGACAATGGAAATACGTGTAAATCTTTACCCAGTTAATCTTTCATATTTTATATATTTTTTTCCCTACTAATAAATATTAAATTAATTATTTTAATATTGTAGGAGAGACTGGCACAAATGGAAAATCGTCAACTAAAGGATATGAATTTTAAATTTGTCTAGTGTTAAAAATTTGCAATGGCCAACTTCCCTAATTTTGTTGTCGGAGTGAGTTTCTATTACCTCCAGATAGTGATCTCGATAAAGATTAAGGAAATTAATTGGAGAGGATTTTGTGGGTCTATCTCTATGTAAACCCTCATGAGACAACACTCGTTCATTTAGGCCACCTAATGCTGTGAAAACAAAACTTACTCGTGTAGTTTTTATTTATTTATTTTATAATTTAATAAGTGTATTAATTCCGTATAATGAATACAAATGAACCATATTATCATAAATATGGGATATTACATATTTTAATACCTCAGTATCTTAAATAATACTTTCAAATATAAACAGTTTGGTCTTACACACAACTGTGTCTACCCCAAATTGAAAACAACAATTCATTTTCTCCGACTTCTCCTACATGTTATGCAGTATGGCCTCATTACTTTAAATCTCCTTCTACGGATTTTGCGTTTGTTGGTTAATTTTTCATTGTTTGTTCTCATTGTCATTGTCTTTTCTCATTTATTTAAATGCGTCAAAACATCTTTACAACGACTAACAATTTTATTGTCACTTCTTCGCCGGGGTATGGTATTGTCTAGTCATTAAAATGTGGCGGTATAACTAGCATGGCATCACTATAGAATTTAATGACGCATCGTGTAGTCATTTCTTCACTGTCTTTTCTTTTATTATTTTATATCATATCAAAACAATGTTTATATTAATTCATTTGATATCTTTTATGTATCCTTACTCTAGTGAGTCAATATTTTGAATCTATGAATACAACACTTCTCGTCTAGTCGAACACACATCAAATTCTCAAAATATATATTCCTTTCTTTTCCTCCTTGGTATCTTTTAATATTTACTCTTCCCAATAATGCCTAATTATACTTATGAAGAAGACGAGACCCTTACAAGGTTTTACTTAAATGTTGTAACTAAAACAACCGGTTTGAATATCTCTCAGAGGGATTTTTGGAGGCGGGTGCTCCAAATGTTTACTGAAATATTTGGGAACCCCAACGATCGCAACTTCCACTCGATCCAACATCGATTTTCTATTATAAGAAATGGTGTAAAAAGCTCAATGGTGATACAAATACCACTATATTGAACTAGGCCCCCAGGGATGACAACTGAAGTCATTGTAAGTGTTTATCATTTAATTGAATTTTATTTTTAAGAGAATTTTGCAATTATACACTTATTGAATGGATTTTTGGTTGTTTATTATAGGAGGAAGGGCCCGTCCATATTTCTTAAAAATCATGGAAGGTCATTCTGTTTTATTCATTGTTACTCAATAATGGTAGATATCTTTCCTAATCTAAATCGGAATTGTTAGCACGTGATCCAAGTCATGTTAATTCTGACGATGAGTAACTGGTTTGATGATAGGTTTTATGGATATATGTATACATCTTTGTAACCCTCACGCGGCAAAACTTGTCCATTGGGGTGACCTAATGGTTTAAAGGCTCGTTGCACATGCATGTTTCCTGCGAAAATGAGATATATTAACAACCTAGTCGTGTAGTTGTTTTTTTTTTTTTTTACTAATTACCCGGAATTAATAAAAATTAACCACATTATTACAATTATGGCATATTATATATATTTTAATATCTCAGTCTCATGAACAATGTTTTCCAATATATACGGTTAGGTCTTATACACAACTGTGCTTTCCCATATTGAAAACAATAATTCATTATCCACTATAAATAGATGAGATCCCGGACATACTAACACACATTCAATTCGCCGAATCTCCTATTTATCTACAAAAATAAACTCATCTCTTCTCTTCTCATAATTGATTTTTTAATAATCTCTTATTTTTCAAATTATGGGGCATATATTTACAGAGTAAAAGACTTATCCATCACTAGTTCCCGGTGTCTGTTGTACAAGAAGAATATGCGCAAAGAAGACTCGTAAATGGATTTACCTTTTGGGAGCGAGTAATGGCTGAATTTTTGGAAAATAATCCAAACCAAAGATCAAAGCTTGATGTCCAAAGTAGGTTTATGAAAATAAAAAAAGCTGTAAAAGACTGTATAAGACCTACACGTGGTAATTTATCGAAGTGAGTCCCCTAGCCTGACGGTAGAGACCATCGTAAGTGATTCTTATTAGTTACCTACATATGTTTTGTATTAACTTCTTCGAGGTGAACAATAAATATTCTTTGTTGAAGGTGAAGATGACGAAATTTAGGTATTATCGTGATAAAGGGAGCTGGTTTGGTTTTAATGCTTGCTACTTAATTTTCAAACAAAACTTTCTAGAGATGAACTCGGAACTTACATCGCGGCGTGAATTAACTCACCAAAATTCTGACAAGGACTAAATTCGATAATAAAAGATTTTATGAGTATATCTCTTTGTAAGTCTTATGACTCGTCCATCGGGACCACTGAATGATTTAAAGGCTTGTTGCACATGCTAAGCGCAATCATGTCTCATACGAAATGATTTAGGTTTAATTACGTACCGTAGTCTGTTTTTGTTAATTGTACTTCAAGTTCCAATAATTCTAATTCCATTTTAATTCTCTTAAACTTAAATTTTAAATTTATTTACATGTCATTGAATCCAAAACAAAATGGCTCTCCAACAACCATTTTATAATGGCTATTTTAAAAAAATATATATATAAATTGAACCAGATCTCCACCAAAGAATACACCGAAATCCAAAAAGAATTTATCCTTTCCATATCCTCTAAAATTCTCGTTGCATCTCCTCTTAAGGTTTCTTAGAATTTCTTTATAAGTATGGCTTTGTATTCTGCAGAAGAAGATGTAGCAGTCTCTAGAGCTTGGGTGAACGCTGCACTTCAACTTGATGTTATACGCCACCTATTTTTGACTGATGGCTTTTGGGAGCAGGTGTAGAATAATTATAGTCAAGTTAGCTTTTGTGAATGTTCATCAAAGAACTAAGCAGGTTATACAAAAAAGGGTTGACGTTATTAAAAAAGCGGTAAAACTCTACATAGATATCCAGATAAGATTTTATAGAACCAGAGCTCCTCAAATGACATATGAAATCATTGTAAGTAATTTTAATTTGCTAGATATCATAAAATATTATTCTTCCATTTTATCACCAAAGTAGTTCATAAATTTTACTTTGTGCAAGAGGAAATTGGAAGAGTATATTACTTTCGAGAAACTTGTAGAGAATTCAGATTTTATGAATGCTACCTAATCATTAAGGACGTCTTTCCGGAGATTAACCCGGAATTTACACCCAGGGATCCTCCCGAAGATGGAATCGAACATTACATCAAATCTTGGTTTAGATTTTTTGGGTATATCCTCTGTAAACCCTCACAAGACTAAACTAGTCCACTAGGGTAATCTAGGGGTTAAAAGGCTTGTTGCACATGCTAAGTATAACCATGATTCCTACAAAAGTGAGTTAGGTTTAGAATTAAGATTTTTATAAATTTTCTTACACTTTAACATATCAAAAACATTGTTGTATATGGTGGGTTTTTCACAAGGGATAGAATTATAAAATCGCCCTCTACATAGCAGTAGAAGCATATATATATCCGCGCATATTTCTGCGCATATATCCGGCTTTATATCAAAAAATAAAATATTTTATTTCTACTTATATTCCACAGGCGAATTAAGAATACAGTCTCTACAAATAACTACATGCATTCTATACTAATCATGTAGTCCCTCTAATATATACAATACTTATATATACGTATGTATATAATCATGATTACTGTATGACTCAGTATCCATCTATGTATGAAATTCTTAGAATAGTATTGGTGCTTGCAGCAATACTCCTAGATATTCTATAATCTCTACATAATAAATCTCAAGCTCCTAGTTGGATTTCCCACTAGTATAGAGCAACTTGAGTGATCTCTAGTGGTATTCCTAGAGCTTGTTCTGTATCCAATATCTTCTCTAGTGCTATTCCTAGAGCTTGTTTTGTATCCAATGTCTTTTCTAGTGTTATTCCTAGAGATTGTTCTGTATCCAATGTCGATACTCAAATTTTTATTTAAACAACATCAATTTGTTGATATATGCATATTCTGGAAATAACTAATGCTTGATTTCCAAAGACGCATTCCATCTTAATGCCCTATTCACAAAGAATACATCACAATTCACCGTCCTGACCTTAAAATATGTCACTTTGGCATTTTACTCAAGGACATGTCACAATTATGCGTCATTCCCCCGGGACGCACCACCATAAAAGAGCAATACCCAGAGATGTTTTATAAAATGGCACATGCTAGCTCGAGAAAGATGCGTCCTCAGGGATACATCACCTCTCATTGGCGCTGGCTTAGACCAGCGTTAACCCTATTTAAGGTACATCCCCAGGGACGCGCCATTTTCTATGAGCACTAGCCAAAGCCAGCGCCAGCTTTGTCAAGGACGCGTCCCTGGAGGCACGTCACAAGTCAATGTCGCCGGCCAAGGCTAGCGCCAGCCTCTACAAAGATGCATCCCTAGGGACATGTCGCAACAAATGGGCGCTGGCCAGGCCAGCTCCATCTTCATTTTGACGCGTCCTTAGGGAAGTGTCACTAGTCTTTTAGGCGATGACACTACTCATAAGATGCGTCCGGGGATATGCCATTACTTTGCGCTGGCCTAATGGCAACACTAACCCTATATGGTTATTCGTAAAGCTTTTGCATACTTTTTGAAAATACGCCACGCCTGGTCTTCTAGAACTTTCGCATAATCTTGGCTTCTTCCAGATTTACGCGATGTTACTTTTGAGTTAGTACATGACCACTAAACTTATCAGACTCGTCACAAATCATTCTGATTACCAATCTAGTGAGTTTCACGACTTGCCTCATTAACTTAGCAAGTTATTAACTTGACCTAATCAACAAAGTGGTAGTCCGTGACTCCACTATTTCTATAAGATTTCAAATACAACACATGTGGGATTCACATTGGAGTATTGGTCTGGCGGGCTACGACATCGTGTGTTGTGGCAACACATCCACGAAAAAAAAGCTCATAAGTAGTGGGATATTTTCAGAGTAGTTGAGAGCAAACGAGGAGTAGTGGTCATACCATTCCTCCCTGTTTTTCGGACATGACCCCGATACAATCTCCATAATTCTGTAACTCCCACCACTTACGAGAAATCAGTGTGTTTCCTATCAAACTATAAATAAATGGCTTCATATACTCAATAAAAAAAGGATGAGACAATATAAAATTAGCGATCCATCCCAGAGATAATCCATTCTAAAACTATACACTGCAATTACTCATCACACTATGAGATCTGAATCTTCTTAGCTTCCCTCTCCTAAGACCAATCCAATCTTCTCCACCTTTGTGATTGAAGAAGGACTTGAACGGCCATTTCTTGGTTTAGGCTCGTCTTGTTCGAGTTTGATCTCTCGAACCTATCTAAAAGTACTCTTTTATAGTGCATTTGTTTTCACCCTAAAATAATTGTACTACATGTTAACTATCTTTTAAAGAGTACATAAAGAAAGGACGTTACGTTCAAAATTAAAACTAAGTAACACCATTGGCTAAGCCTAGAGAACAAATATTTAATATTAAAATACGCCACAGATTACATCGTAATAGTAATAGAAAACATATTTTGGATCCATAATAAATAGCGACACATTACAAGGTAAACAATATTACTTAAACTGTCCAATCTATCAAATGGAATTTTGGGCATCACCAAAATTGTTTTCCTCCAGAGTCCCTCGCACGAGATGTGTGGATTTCCATGTAACCATTACAAGTAGGGTTCAGGCATCTAATAAAACCTGAGCATTCAATTAAGGTTTAGGAATTCTACAATTTGATTGGACAATGGTTGTCCTGATGACCTTCTTCTCCACAATGGTTGCACTCTAACTTCATTAATTTTTTATCTTTCACAACATCCTCTAGCAACTGCGGTTCTTCACGACAATTAGGCAATTGACATTGCAAATACCTAATCTTTTGTGGTATTGGTTCAATGACCATTTTGATTCCAGAACAATCTTGTTGTGGACAATTTGAGTACATCCAAGGGCATTGCATCAGACTATGACTATCTATATAGCATAATGGGAAAACCTCTTCTGCTTGTATACACAATACATTTTTTTCTTTGCTCTTGGAATACATATTGATAATGTTGGTTGAGAATGATTTTGGTAGGTTTTTCTATAAAAATACTAATAGAAATACGTGTTTTTAATGGACAAAATACAACTGTAATTGTACCGTTCGTATAACCATTATTGAACCATTCATATAACCGTTAATAATATAACGTCATAATATTGTTTTTAATAAAATGTTCAAAAAGGTCCTATATGGATAAGTAAATTTGATTAGTGTAATCAGGGTGTAACTTAATAAAAAGGAAAGCAAATACTTGGTAGTTAACTTAATATTATTACCCTTTTATATATAAAAAAAGTTTATTCCTATAATATATAATTACTGACAATATTTGCATACATTAAGATTAAAAATTTTAAAAAATTATTATCTACAAAACATTAAGATTTCCAGGGTTAATATTGGTGTTTGCAACCGCGGTGGTTGAAAAGGCATTTTTGGAGAGATCATTGAAGATGAGACTGCTGAGCTGTTGGACATTATTGGTCCCCGAAAAGCGGGTGATTGACCCATGGAAGCCTATATTTCTGCTGGTACTGTTCCTATAAAGCTTCCAAATCAAGTCCATGGTGAGATGAAGGTTGTGAATCCTGACCTATCATTGTTGATCTTGCTTGTAAATGGGCTTCCAATTGTATCACTCTATCCTCCAACTCACTGTTTTTTCTTCTAAAAGCTTTTATCTCTCTATCTTTCAACATTAACATGTACATCCTCTCTTTTGTTTCATGGATAATTAGTTGTCGAAATTGATCAATAAAATCTACACTGTCCTGAAGCGATGTAGTGCTTGTGGCTAGTGCGAGAAAAAAATAGAAAATAATAAAATGAGATGATATAGTAAAATTTCACTATATGTAAAAAAACTTGAATATTAAACCATCACAAAGAAAAAACTTACATAAAATAATTGGGTTTGAGGCGGTAGTGGTACATGTTCAGTAGGCTTCGAGATGATGATTTTATAAGTATCACCTGCATACCCATATACTTCAACTTCCCAACCAATTGTATTCACAAATGTCGTTAAATTATTTACATGTTTCCAATACTTTTAATATACATCATACGACACTATATTTACAAAGCATTTTGCATCAGGCCAACCATCTTCTTTCTCTATGTTCTGCATAGAAGAACTAATCCCATAAAGACATTCTGGTGGGTATTCAGAATTATTATAGTGGAATTATTTTACCTCCAATAACGATCTCTTAAGTAAAGTACAATCTTTCAAGTATTTATTAACATTAAAATGAGGAACATGTTTAGGTAAGAGTTAAAAAACAAAGGCAGGTTAGAAAATTTTAATAAAGGGAGATTAAAAAAGAAAGAACTATAACTCATATTTTCAAGACAATTGAATATAACCCTTTGGTTGAAAAAATTCGTATTCATGCATACATATTCATCTTCAAGGACAATTGTGGTAGAATCCCACGGTCGTCATATCACATCATCTGTAATGAGCCCCTCAAGTAATATTCTAAGGCTAAGTGTAATAGTATTGTTCTTTTTTTCCTTCCACCTTGAAGATTTAGGCCTGATATTCTCTATTGCAGCTGTCAGTAACACATTTGATCGACAAATATCGAGATATTTATACCCCAAAACTGCTAAGTCATAACAACCAACAAATGAAATAGAAACTGACTTTCGGAAACAGATCAAACAAATACGGATATAGATTTTTCGGTCTTGAAAGTTGGGGTACAAAATCCCCAATTCATAACCCTTTAATTCAGTATATACAAAAATTTATAATAAAGAAGGTAAAATTACATATCCTCAACAACATGATCCACGTCTGGGAGATTCTTTCACCCCAATTTGAATGATGGTAAGTGAACTAAGTATAAACCTGTATAGAAATGTAAGATTTTTTTACATATCACATGTTATTTGAAAGCATACGTAAGCAAATTAAACTGCAGAGAAGTAACCATGTCTTAAAGAGTTCGAACTCAGAGTCCAATGAATCATATACATGCTAGGTGATCGTTTGAGAGCAAACATTGAACCATTTACCATTAGACTGTATATGATTCATTAGACTGTATAGATGGTCACTTATTAGTCTATTGAAAGCCGTAATTACGACATCTACAAATTTTAAGCTTTTGAATCCTTGACGTGTATCAATAGCCAGGGATCAAAGTACCATGGTGAATCTTCTTTTTCTTTCATAGATTTACGATGAGCTCTTTCCCCAAACACCTTGCCCGAGGATACCTTTATAGCCTGGTTAGGATATGAATAGATTTGTCGTTACTTAATTATTATGATTTATGAAAAACTCAAAGACTAAGCAACTGTTATAGGCATAACATAGACATTGCCTGCAGGGTTGTTCATTTCTGTGTGAATAAACTACTGAGAGGGTTACAAAGTTTCCACACTTGAAGTATAGCTAGAATAAGTCCCCAAACAAAAAATGCATAAAATTGTTTAAGGTTACCCTTTGGTTAGGCAGCTTAGCACATGCTGGGTCTACCGTGCAACACCTGTCTGCCATTGGGCTGGTGATGGTATGAAGGCATTTACTATGAAGCCATACCAACAGAGTCTTGCTGGTATGGAGGAAAAACATGACGAAGTCCCCGTAGTGGAGTGGAAAGTGTGGCAGGAACTGAGCTGTAAGTTTTCTTGCTGCTGTTGACAAAAGCTTATTTTTCCCAACTAGTCGAGGAAGTAGGAACTGCAGATGCTTGCTGTATCGGTACAAAAGCTGATTACAGGAGTGTGAAATCCCGATTTGTGCCTGCATTATAAAAAGTGGCCAAGTCAAGTTCGAGAAAGGGTTTTCTATCCTGAAAAAAATAGATTCAATAATAAGTACAAGTGTAGTTGTTTAAAATTTAACTACCCATATCTAACCATTCATTCACAAATAAATAAATAAACTAGTTAACTAAGAACATAATAACATTCACACAAGAGAAAT
Organism: Papaver californicum; assembly: GCA_023531435.1. Classification (NCBI taxonomy): domain Eukaryota; kingdom Viridiplantae; phylum Streptophyta; class Magnoliopsida; order Ranunculales; family Papaveraceae; genus Papaver; species Papaver californicum. Next base: position 430,710 of record JAJJMC010021917.1, on the reverse strand, counting down.
ACATGGTTCAGTATGATTACGTATGTCCACGGGGGTAAAATACTTGATATTATTTAGAAAAGAAATGTCGTACAATGATATGAACTCCCTCAAGAACACTCAAAACAATGCTTTCAAACTTGCTATCGCTCTCTGATAAGTGCATAATTTACATTATTTGAATATCAACTTTTTATGTTTTCCTAGTTATTTCTCTTGTATTTTGTATATTTTACGTTTGTATTGACTTTTATAGGTATTTTGGAGTCACATGAAGCAAAAGAAGAGAAATATAGGCTTATGGCATAGTCCGGAGTCATTGGTGTTGATGGTTGGAAACCTAGAGAACACACAAGTCTTAATTGTGTGTAAAACAGAAATTACTAGGGGAGACCTGGTGTTTTATAAAGAAGTGCTAAAAGGGGTTCAATTACTAAAAATAAATGAGCAATTAGCTAAGGGCTATCAGTGACCTACAACTAGAAAGTGCTAAAAGCGCCTACTTCTTAGCTCAGGGCCACCTTTCATATCTTTAAACTTAACAACATAACTAGGTCACAATCATTCTTTCTTGTTGTTATTATGTAGCGACCAGCAGCTACCCTAGTGGTGTGATGCCGAAATAGATTGGCTAGTCGAGACATGACAGTGATTCTGAGTTAGAGCAGGGAAGAGAGAAGTCAGGGTTGAGTTGGTTGAGGTGAATTCGAGAGTGGCAGAGATTAATGGTGATATTCGACGTTGGGTTTTTGAATTCAAGAATGGGTTCAGTTGAGATCGAGAAGCTGAATCTGATTTATAGGTTTTTTACCAGGGATTTAGACAGCGAGAAAGAGAGGAAGAAGAAGTTGATTTCGCTGCAGAGACGTGGGTTCGAGCAAGAAAATCAGGGAAGATAAAAAACAAGATTGAGAGAAGTTAGAAGTGAAGGTTCAGTCTAGAGGAAGTCTTTAAAGCCATGGAGATGAGGTTCGTTGTTGATTTCTAAGATGGGTTTGTTGATGGGTATTGATGTCAAGAGGTGGTATTGTTAGATTCGAGCTGAAACATAGAATTGAGTTTGAACTCAGGTTGAGAAGTTGTTGAGCGAGAATGGAGAGTTATGAGTTGTTTCTGTGTTGCCTGAACTGTGGCCGTGAACTGATGGATGAATAAATGGCTGAATGTGTGGATGGGTATTGACTGATTATTGCAGGAAAGGAGATGAATTGGATTTTAGAAACACCAACGAGATAGGACTGAATTTTCCTACAAAATTGCAACAAAGTTGCTCGATGGTTACCTGAATGAGAGCAGCCGTGATTTAAAAGAAGGGAAAAAACGGTTTAGTACAAACACCCACTTAAATAGACTAGTTAGTCTTGACCCATTCAACTAGGTAAAATTTAGTCCTTTATTTATTTGAAATATGGAAAGTACACAAATAACCTTCATGATTTACAATTTAGTCCGAAGTGATTCATGATGATGTCAGCAATTTTAAGTAACATAAAAATAATTAAAAAATAATTTATTTTTCAAATCGCTCATCCAAAATTCACAAACTTTATATATTCAGGAAACTCTTTCCGAGATCTACAAAAAGAGTACCCAGATGACTATATAATTTTCATTTTTAAATTTTGAATTTTCTCTTCATGGTTATCTCATGTGTACAAAAAAGTAGATATGCACAAAATTTTCATAAGCTTATGCAGTTATTTTTTCACATGTGCACCACTTTGTACACCCCTGCAAAACATGCATGAAACCAACTATTCATAAACACACACTCAGACCTACTTGTCATGGGAATTACTCTGGTGCACCAATATGTACACCCCTGCAAAACATGCAAAAAAATTGATCATTCATACTCACAATCAAACATACTTTTCCATAGGAATTACATTGGTGCATCAATATGTACACACCTGCAAAACATGTATTAAATCGATCATTCATACCCACATGCAATCCTATTTTTCATGGAAAATACACTGGTGCACCAATATGTACACCCCTGCAAAACATGCATTAAATCGATCATTCATACCAACGTGCAGACCTATGCTTTATGTAAAATACACTGGTGCACCAATATTTACACCCCTACAAAACATGAAACAAACCAACTATATTCACCTACAAACAAATATATCTTTTTCATGGGAATTACATTGGTGCTCCAGTATGTACACACACCTACCCATATTGTATAAATATAACATGCAAACTCAGATAGATTTGAACCATCAACCTCCACAAACCTTGTGATAGGCTTGGTGCTCTACCATTTTGAGATTACGAGTCCAGAAATTTAAGATCGAGTCTATTACTGTCATTGGAGAACAAATGTAAGATTTGAATCAGGTCAAAAATCCAATTTAAATCATTTTAAAAAAGATTACATAGTTAATCCAATCTCAATCATACTCATACCAACAAAGTAGTCCATATATCCTTGATATATCACAAAGGTGTACAACTATGTACACACCTACAGAAATCTAACAATCAAACATACATGCTCATACAAAATAGACCATATAACCATAAGATATCACTGAGGTGTACAACTATGTACATACCTACAACAATCTAACAAATCGAACATATACATGCCCACAAAATAGTTCATATATCCATGAGATATCATACTGGTGTACAACTATGTACACACCTACAACAAATCAAACAAAAAGAACATCCATGCCCACAAAAGAAGCCCATATATCTTTGAGATATTACAAAGGTGTACAACTATGTACACACCTACAATGTACATGGTTGTACAATAAAGTACACATGCTATATTAAATAAAGATAATAATTTCCTCTCTTAATTCATCACCATGCACAAAAGTACAATGTATAATAAAGTGTACCTGAAAACACATAAAAAAGGAAGATACAAACTAGTTCTCAATCATGAATATAGACACAAAAAAAAAAAACAAAAAAAAAAACTAAAAATTAACCAAAATAAAATTATAATTATGAAAAAGAAGAAAAAAGGAGAAGAAATTCATGAAAATAACGACAAGTCAAAAATTTAACTAACCGTTTTAATTAAAAATGAAAAAGAAAATTTTGATTTATTTTCTCTCTCCAAAGGAAGAAACAAATGAAAAAAACGCCTAAAACAACAATCAAACCTCATTTCTATCTTTTCAAATCAAAGATGAAGATGAAGAAACAATGAAATTAAAACGTGGAAGAAGAAGATGATGAAGAAATCTCGGATTCATTATTCTCTCCACAAAAAGAAGAAGAATAAAAAAAATAATCATAGATCTAGTTTCTCTCTCTATTATAGTAGTATTTGTTTTCTCTCTCTTCAATAATTAAATGATAGATTTTATTAGATAAATCATATATATGGAATGATAAAGGATACTTATGGAAATAAGAAAATATGAGTTTCTTTGGATCGGACTCGCCCGTGAGAAAAATGACCAAAACGTATATATTTTGTAAAAAAGGACTAGAGTGTACATGGCTTTATGGGACAGGACTAGACTATCTAAAGCCCACTGAAAATAGGAATAACCGTTAATTCCTACTAAAAAGAATGGGCTGAAGTTTCCTGTCAGTTTCCTGAAACTAACATGCTTATTTGAGGTCTAATGAATTTGTTTTGGGCTTATTAAGTGTGGGTTCCTTTAGAAAACGTGATTTGAACTAAAGGTTTGTTTTTGGCGTGGAATTGTTAGAGTTGGACCTATATTTGGAAATTCAAGAGTTAGGGTTAGATGATAAAAGGAGAGTTTTATTCAAAGAAGGTTTCTACAAAGGAGAAAGCTATATAAGAGCAATTTCAATAAGAGGGGGAGATATCTAGGTTTTTACCTAGTTCTCTTATCTTCTCACCTCTTATACTTCTTTTTGTAGGTTTGCACGGGGAAGATTTCTCACATATAGGGTTTGCAATTTATTTTCTTCAATTCAATTTTGTGAACTCCATATATTATGAGTAGTTAACTTTATTGTTGGTTAGGGAATAATTGGATTTCTCATACATGGTTATTGTTTTAAATAAATTAGTTTTGTCTCAATATTATCGATTATGATTCACTTCAAATATCTAATTGATTGATTGTTTGTTTAGTTAACTTGCAAATTAATTGAACTCATATTCATATCTAAAGCTAATTTAGGGTTTATTATACGCAAAAGTGATACTCCTTGAATACAAGTAGAGTGTGGTTATTGCTTGTAGTGATACATCCTAGTACTTACATGTGAATCATGACCTTTGTTAAATTGAATTAGTGAATTAGGTTAAATTGAAATAGCGCTCCTCGGGAATTGAACTTGATTAGTGCTTTTACATGTTAGGTTGTTCTCTTGATAGAATTCATATTCGCTTATTTTAATGTGTTTGTTAATGACTTGAGGAAATTTACGTGATATTCTTGCGATCAATGTCTTGTAGGGATTTTGATAAAACGAGATTAAATATCAATTCTAATTATTAGTACAAGAACATGTTTTGTGAATGAAAACGAAACCTTGACCAATATTCTCAACTCTTTGATTCTTTTCTATATTTTCTTAGCTTTCTTAATTAGTTTAATTTAATTTTATTGAATCTGAAAAATCCCCCATTTTATATAAGTTTCCGAAACATATAACAACCAAGACCTCCTTGTGGGAATGATCCTTTCTTATCCTTGCATCATAATAAATCATAAGTAGTGAGAAAGTGAATAACAATTTTGACGTGCTGACGATCCTCTCCAAATGACATAACTTACCTCCTTCCTTGGTTCTATCCTAGTATTTATAGACAATATGTGTGATACAACATGAATTGTTGTAGTTTGTTCGGGAGTGTGACTCAAATCTTTTGATATTATGCCCCAACCCTCTTCGTGAGTTCTCTCGATGCATACTATTTTATCCCGACTTGTGCTTGACGCGATCCGAAGGATGAGTGGTCTCTCGTTCCTCCCTTGGTTACGACCCAAAGTAAGGCTTGTATTTCGACTCATGTCAGATCAATTAAATTAATACTTCTTATCACATCAAGCGTGCTTTGTTATTACATTTAATGCTCTACCTCCCTATTCAAACTTGACATGTTGATCCTCTTTTTACTCTCCATGCGTCATTGCTCTGGATTGATGTGGTAGGTCTTGTTTACTGTGTTAGACCAAAAAGACTTCTTCAGTGTTTCGCTCTCATATTATTATCATGGTCCCTTCTTCCAAGATGTCTACACGTGTCCTCATATATTTATCCACTACATTTTCCCCCTTTTATTCCATCTGGACCAAGGGTACGATATGAAGAAACTCTTCGCCTTTCCTCTAACCGCCTCCACGTTATTTAGTAAACGCCACGTCTATGCCTTTTCTACCTTTATGACCCTCTAATCTCAAGCACCGGTTTATTTTCTCCTTGGTTTATTTTCCTTTAAATAAGAGAATTAAATAAATTATATAATTACTCTTATTTAACATTCTCTGCAACTTCATCTTCTCCAGTTTTCCGTCATTAAAGTCTCTCTGACATTTCCTGTTAACTCTCTGGATTCTTTCATTTAGTTGTTCATCATCGTTTCCGTTTGAAGCTCTTATCTTCGCTCACTGTCACAACTGGGTTTATCGCCAAAATCATTATCAAGATTAAAATTATTATCAAGATCAAGATCATTATCAAGATCAAGGTCATCATCAAGATCAAATGGCATAAAAATCATCATCTAGCCCTTCTCGTCCATATTCAGGCAAAAAGTATGTAACCCATTTTTTTCTGGATTTTTTTATATACTTGATTCATTATTTCCAGCCGTTGATTCTTCTCATCTCGTGATAGGATTAATCTTCTTTTTCCTGACCAACATATACGTTTTGATGATCATGTTTTTTCTGACTGTTGAAGTTCTGATAAGAAGTCATCGCCAAGACCCTATGAGATGACTAATCATCAATTCTGTGCTCATCTAAAATCTAATTGTTCTCTCCAAGCCTTTGATGTGTCTCTGCCGTGGGGTCAGCGCGTTCAACTTGATCGGGTGAAATATACTGAATTACCTCACTAGAGTAGTGCCATTATCATCACTAAAGGTCAACTTGACGCGAACCTCAGACTACTCCTCTACCTCCCTTTCAGGCCCTTTATATATGAAGTTCCGTCTCGGATGGAACCGGCTCGACCTCTGGAGCAGTATAACGGCAACTGGTACTGCTTTGTTGCCGAGTGGGAGAGGCAAGGCTAGGGTAGGCACACTGAATCTCCCAACTCCACCTATGTTCTAACATATTTCGCCAAGTACACGGTCTAGATCTTCTTAGATGATTACAAGGAAGGTACTCCCTCTTTGGGTTCGTTAGATGATCTGTCTTTTGGGCCGTCTCAGTACATCCCTCATCTTAACAAAGCTGAGAAATTGATGATGGATGAGTATCCCAAAATGGGTAAGACTTCAAACAGACATCCTCGTCGTACCAGCGATCATGTCTGGGATAAAACCCTTTTGATTATTTGCTGGAATTTGTTGTTTGGGGATCATCCTTTGTCCGAGAACTCTTCCGGTTGTTCCCTTTACCTTCCTTGGGTTGTGAATATGGAAAGGGTAAGTTCTTTACCAAGTGTTTTCTCCTTTGTTTTCTATTTTTTGTTTCTCATGCTTTCGCGTCCTTTAAGTTCTCTAAGGGTCAGAGTCGGAAGAAGAGTGGGAATGTTTGTCTCGGGGAGGAGAATGTTACGGTAACAAATAACACCTATTTTAATCTTTGAGGCACATGGACTTTCCCCTATTTATTTCCTTTACTTTTAGAGAGGTTCTAAAAGTGCTGGTAAAGGTGGTGAAAATCCAGTTGTTACTGATGCTGGTATTGAAAGTGAAGATGTTGGTGGTATAAATTTTGATGGTGATAATGTTGATGGTGTTGATGGTGAAAATTTTGATGGTGTTGATGGTGAGACTGATAAAGGGAAAGCTATTCTTGGGTCAGTTTCTGGTAGTGGTGAAAACATGAAAAGTGATGGTCACAAAGGAGTTAGACTTGGGGATAATGGTGTTGCCCTTGCTGGTGTTGGGGAGAAGAATCTGGAGGTTCATAGTGCCATCTCTGCTAAGAAGGTTATTTTTCAACCTTCTCTGCTGCCCCCAGAATCTAGGCTCCTGATCGCATCCATGGTGCCAGCAAGTCACACCCAAAGCTGAACGTGGAGGTGATACTTTCGGCGGAGGAGGATTATGATTTCCTTGTGGACGATGTTGAGGAGGAGAAATAGAATGATGAGGATACGGCGGCTACAAACGTTTTTACTGGGAACCCTTCTAGTTAGATGGGTGATAATGCTGGCCTAGGATTAGAGAAGCAGGTGGAGAATACCTTGGCTCTTGTCCTACTGGTACATCATCCATCTTGTCCTTCTCGGGAAATTCTTGCGACTCGATAAGTGCCTCATTTTTTCCTCCTTCGGATCCCTCTCCCAGTCCGAAATGTTGTATGTTATTCCTATTCTTAAACCTGACTTCTATTCTGTCATGATGAACCTGGTTAGTACAAATGGACTAGATTTTTTTTGTTACTTGATCTGGGTACACTTCTTGTTGAACCTTTCATGCTGCTGTAGGGTCATAATTTTCAACTCTTGTGCCGTGTTGCTTACGATGGCGCGTGTCATAAGAATAACTCCTTGAGGATGAAAATCGGGAGTTGAAGAGCAAAATTGAAGAACACCAAGGTGATTTTTTTTCCTTAACTTTTATACTTCCCGTGTAGTGTTCTATCTTTTAGTGTCTCGAGTCATGATTATTGTTGGTAGCCACTATTTACCGCCTATAACTGGAAGCAAGAGAAGAGTACTCCAAACTTATAGGGGAAATTAAGTTTATAAAGGGCAATATCCTTAACCTAGAACGAAAAATTGATAACAAGGATGACAAGATAAGCCGACAAGAATCTGAACCTAAACATCTTCGGGAGCTCTCCAAGAGCTACAATCTTCAGGTTAATTCTCTTAAAGAAAACTGTGCTGATCTCGAATTAAAGAATGGTGAGCTACTTGGAAATAAAAAGATCATTTCTGAGTGGAAAAGTAAGGGAGTTGTTTTGATGAATAATGAACTTGCATTTGACCGGCATAGCGAGACAAGTCGCAATCTTGATAAGATTCTAACCTATTTTAGGAGCCTCCAAGTTGTATATGAGAGTGAAAAACTTGTTGCATCCAATAACTTGAAGCTTTGCTTGGTTGGGAAGAAGGATGATTTATCTCTGGAAGTGGTTGAACTTGACTAATCTCTCATTAAGTCAGAAGAGAACCTTAAACTTTGCTTCTGGACTCTAAAATGTGTCTTGAACTGTTTTTTCCTATATTCTCTTTTATTTTTGGATCTGGACTAACTTTGCATTTGTGTCATTGCTTCAGCCGAGCAAGGGAAGGTTGCAGATTTGGAGCGTGAAGTTGCTCGCTTGAGGAAGTATGAAACTATCCTGAAGGTTGATCTCTCCAACTCCTTGTATTTACTTTCTCAATATTCCATGGCTCATCAACGGGATTTGAAGGAGCTTGAGGATTCTTATTCCAAGAACGTAGGAGAGATAGTCTACTCCAAAGTGAAGACGACTCTTGATGAGTTGAGAGCTAAAGCTTTGGCGAAGCGAACCTGGTCTTCCTTTAAGCCTCCTGCCATCTGATCCTTCTCCATTGCTGGTTTTTTTCATAATTGTTACAAACTATGTTTTTTTCTGGGGTGCCGCATCACCATTTTTTGGTACTTAAAACAATATTTTTTTTACTGGGGTGTTGTGTCACTGTTTATTTTGTTTCCTCATGGGTTGACTTTCTCTTCTACACTTTTTTTTTTCATGCTACATATCTTTTATTTACAAATCTTCAATCCTGTTGTAGATGGTGGATTTTTGACAAGGATAAAATAGTAAATTATCTCTCAAGACTCGGGTCTAAGAAATATTAAACTTTAAAATTATGCACAAAAAAAAAATCTTAAGGAGGTACTCATCTCTACCCTCTCTCAGGTGTTTATCCCTGTCTTCTCTAACAAATCATAGCTTCTACTAGCTAAAAATCCCGCCTCAGTCGCATTAATCCTTTGCTTAAAGAGACAACTAATGTAAATGAGTGAAAATAATTCAATTTAGGGTTTTGAAACGCTTCGAAACACTTATAAGCGTGTCAAAATTGTGCCAAAAAGTATTTGAAACCTTGATTAAGGTTTGAAAAATAAATTCGCAACACTTGCGGACGTTGCAAAAGTGTGACAAAAAGTATTTCAAACCCTAATTAGGGTTTGAAGATAAATTCGCAACACTTATAACATTGTAAAAAGCGTGTCAAAAGTATTTCAAACCCTAATTAGGGTTTGAAAATAAATTTGCAACACTTTTAAACGTTGTAAAATTGTGTCATAAGGTGTTCCAAACCCTAATTTCGAAAATAGGGAAGCTAATCCTAATTTTTAAACACGTCTTTCCCTAGCTTGCTTGTGCGTCTCACTCCTAAGACAAGACTTTCACGCCTACTCATAGACCAAGAGTGGACATTATGCTTCTCCCCAAAATTTGGTATTTTACTATTTTCCCTCAACATGTGAGGCTGAGCACAAGAGTAAAATATGAGATTCTTTCATTCGGGCCAAACTCTTTCAAACCCTAATTTTTAAAGAGGGAGACGTCTCTACCTCTCTTGCTTCCAAAGTGTGTGTTAGCCGAGCAACTAAGCTTACATGACTATTCTCAAGGCAAGACTCGCATGCCTTTAAAAATAAAACCAAGTTCACACGACTTGCTGCTTGTCAAAAATTGATAATTTTACTCTTTTACCCTCAACATGTGAGGCTGAGTACAAAGAGTAAAATATGAGCGTCTTTCTTATTGAAAAAATATGAGTGTCTTGCTTCTTGTTAAGAATTTTGACGTCTCAAGTCTCACAAAAAAATTAGCGTTTTACTTTTTTACCCTCAACGTGTGAGGCTGACTACAAAGAGTAAAACGTGAGACTCTTGCTTCAAGACAAAGTTGGGCACTCTTCCTCTTCCTTCACGTGAATACCAAAATTGGGCGCTCCTCCCTCTTATTTTCACGTGAATAATTTGGTTTGACAAATTAGGGTTTTAACAAGTTTCAAAACCCTAAGCTATCTAGGCATCTCTTACATATATCTTTGTATGAGGCCTCACACATAATTTTTTATGCTTAGCAACATACACTTGTTTCTACAAAATAAACATGTTAATACAAAATTGACTAAGATGGACACACTGCTCCCCACACACAAATAAATACGTATTTATTTTATTCTAGATTGCTAGACTCATCAGCTAGTCAAGCAAGACATATTTATTTTAGTCTACTAGACTCATCAGCTAGTCAAGCAAGATAAGTCTCCAGTCAAGAGACCCATTGAGAAAGTCTCAATCGACTTAACATCAGTAGTGCTGAATACTACAATATTACACGAGACATCAAATGTCACACATGGGCCCCCATTAGGGTTTTGGTCTGGTGGTCTACGACATCTGGTGCAGAAGTGCACCTACTAAAGAAAAATTATGTAAAATTCGATAGCAGTTGAGTAGAGGAGTGGTTAGTTGAATAACCAACTATTCAACTGCAATTGAAGTGGAAAGTAGTTGTCAATACCTTATCCACCTTCTCCACTTCACTACTACTCAACCATCGAAAGTTTCTTCAAGAAAAGAGGTCAAGTGGTTACAATAACTATGATACAAAAAGATTCTCAATCTATTGAACATAGAAGGAAGGAACAAGTCTGAAATACGACAATTCTAAGTCTAAGCCAAATACAGAACAATCTAAGTTGAACAACTCAATCTTTCAAATTTCTCACACAGAGAATTGTTCGTATCTATCCATACCAGTTACATCCCACAGAGTCTGATACTCTAACCTCAATCTTATCTTGCTTCCCTCCCTAAGACCAACCCTTCTCCTTCTTATTTTGTGATGAAGCAAGACTAGAACGACCATTATTTGGTTTAGGAAAGGATTGTACAGATTGATATCTCGAATCTAAACAAAGTACTTCAACAATACAAATGTTTAAGGATTGACGAATTATCACCTGCTCACCCCATTTTTCTTAAATTAGCCTTTAATTCATTTTCCCCACAAACACATGCATATGTCATATATTCTGTGATTTTATCAATTTTTCATAATAACTATCTGTTTTAGGGTGAAAACAAATGTACTACAAAAGAGTACTTCTAACTAGGTTCGAGAGATCAAGATCGAACAGGACGAGCCTAAGATAAGAAATGGTCATTCACGTCCTGCTTCGATCAGAAAGGTGGAGAAGATTAGGTAGATCTTAGGGGAGGGAAGCAAAGAAGGTTGGGAAATATCAGTGTGATAAGTAATTACAGTGTATGAAGAAGAAAGGATTATCTCTGAGATGAATCACTAATTCTGTATATATTAGTTTCTTCTGCCTTATGTTCTCGTTTCGAATATATGAAAACCATTTATTTATAGTTCAAAAGAGACACACTGATTTCTCGTAAGTGGTGGAAGTTACAGAAGAAGTGAAGGAGTAACGATTGTGGAGATTGTAGTGGAGTCATGTACGAAAAGCAAAGAAAACCTGTATGATTACTACTCCTCATTATCTCAACCGTCTTGTAACTTTCCCACTACTTGTTACATTCTTGTTCGTGGAGGTGTTGCCACAACGCATGATTGCCATAGACCGCCAGACCAATACCCCAATGAGAATCCCCCCATGTTTTATTTGACATCTCGTATAAATAGTGGAGTCGTGGACTACCACTTTGTTTTGATTAGGTAAAGTCAAGTCAAGACAATGACTTGCTAAGTAAGTGAGACAAGTTGCGCAATTCACTGAATTGTTGATCAGACTGATCAGTGTCGAGTCTGGTAAGTTCAATGGTCATGTACTAGCTTAAGAGTAACATGGAATATTTAATGGCTAAGTATTAGCTCCTAGAAGAAATTTGAAGCCAATATTGTAAAGAGCTTTTTTAGCGAGAAGGCTTATCATATGATCATGTGAGATTAGTGTTGGCATTGGGATAATATTGATAAGAATAACGTATTTCTAAGAGGAGCATCGAGTAAAGCTAGCATTGGCTTAACGCAGATGGTAATGTGCTAGCTCTTTTAGGTATAAAAGCTAATGTGTTAGTGTTTTGAGAGTGAGGCTAATGTGCTAGCTTCTAGTAAGGAAGCTATATGATACAGGCATATTTATATATATTTACCACTTAATTTATATTTTCTAATACTTTTATTATATTTTAATATATTTTTAATTGCTTTAATAAGTGGTATGCATAAAACCCGAAGTTGTGAATAAATATGCTAAACAAGCTAAATTGTTAATGGAGTTAACTCGTTTATTGGCAATGCTAATTTATGGAGTATGTACTCGGTGGACAGAGAGAGTAGCGTCACAGAAATATAACGCTAATAGAAGAGGGAAGGACTGATGGATGTTTTCTAGGTGATGGGCGTAATGGTTCAGCCAACAATGGTGTAAGATGGGGAGTTTAAAAGTGAACAGGCGTAATAAAGACTGAATGACGTAACAAAGGAAAAAAAGGTGGGTCTGATGCTTAATATCTTTGGTGGGGAGACAAAGCCTGCATTAAAAGAACATAACAAAGAAGTGACGTGCTTGCCAATTTAGCGCGAGTGATATTCCACTTATATTTGAAGAATGTACATTTGGGCAGGCCACTCATGGACTTGATTAAACTGTTACTTTATTGAGTCCATGGAACTAATGAGACGGAGATGGAAAAGACCAGGGTACAGAAAGTATAAAAGGGGAAGTAGGTCTGGAAAGCTAAAAGGGAGGGAAATACAGAGGTGTACATGAGCTTTTCTTTTTAGGTTTTTCAGTAGCGTTTAGGGAGGCCTGTACGGAAGTGGGAAAGTAGGTGGTAGAGAAAGTAGCCTAGGGTTGGTGTAGAAGGAAAGTATACGTGAGAAGTAGGTGTACAGGGGGAGTTTGGTGAGGGTTTTTCTGGATATTCTTTTTCTTTTGGATGATGACGGGAGACTGAGAAGCAGATAGGAGCGCCGTGACAACCATTATAGGAGTACAATAACATAAGAAGAAGACGACTTAGTACCGGGTGACGACGGTTTAATTCTTTCTCTCTATTCCTGTTAATTATTTTTATGGGTTTTAAGAAACCCATCTCCATGTTCTAATTAATTTGTAACTATGGTTTCATGTTGAAACCACTTAAAGTTTTAGATCAATTAAATCGAATTATTTGATACAGACTATTATGATTTGAATAGATTAATTCCATGATTTTGATTTATTGATTTAATGAAAAATTAGTTGTTGCTTCACCGGTTCTGTACAATACAATAACCTATACGCAAAATTAATATGATAGCAAATATGTTTGTCTACTTATTTGATATTTCATGCTTGGGTTAAATCCTTAGATGGGGTATGCTTAGAAGAGCCAGATATTATTTGTGAACTTATAATTAGTTTCATATTATTTTCTCGCTAATGCAATTAGATGGTGTATGCATGAGACTTCGAGATTTTGATGCGTCATGCTTAGGGTGTCCCAGTGATATTTGTGACTCTAATAAATATAATAGGTGATGTCGATAGAACGAACAATAGATGAATATTCAGGAGTTATGTTTCACTTCAGTAATTAAATAGAAATAATTGTGGATACTGAAAACCCTGGTTACTGTTCTCCCATTCGATTTATTTTATTAGTTTAGTTTGTTTTATTATTTTATTCATAAATCTAAAAGTCCAAAAATATTATTTTTGATTAGTTGATTAGAGATATTGATTGCAGTATTGTCCCCGCTTGTAGGATCGACCCGTACTTGTCGTTGGCTTCATTGTAGACACCGTGCGATTGCGGTTATTTATATAAGTATTATAAAATCCTATATTATGTTAGGGCTAGCAGTTAACACTTCATATAGGTCAAGGGTAGTTAGAACCAAAGTGCTAGAACCAATGCGTTTGTGTCCAAGGGCGCGCTAGGCCATGGAGGACGCTAAGGCCACGGATACTAAATCCATGGACGGATTAGGCTAGGGACGCATTAGGCTAGGGACGCATTAGGCTAGAGATGTATCAGGCTAGGAAGGCATCAGGTTAAGTACGCGCTAAGCCAGGGACGCATCATCTCATGGACGTGCTAGCCATGATGTTGCTAGGTTGAGATGTGATAGCTAAGTGGCTATATCTAGCCTGGCGATAATGGGAGGAAATGCTAGGTTTAGCCTAGCCCATAGGCGCAATGCATCTTTTAGGGCATTGCTCCTTATTTGTGGCGCATCCAAAAGGAGTGACGCATAATTTGTGGCTTATCTTTGAGCGAAGTGCTAAAGTAGCATACTTAAGCTCATAACAGCAATTTGAGAAGCGTTCGTTGCGAACGAAGTGTTATGCTAGAGTGTATTTTGGGGTTTAAGCATTAGCTATTCCCGAATTTGATTGATGTTATCGGAATATCGATGTGCACTCGAGACAAGTTCAAGAAATTCAACTGTGGAATTTGATGCTACTTGAGACTAGTTCGATATGGCATAAATATTGTGAGTATTGAAGAGGTTACAAGGCCAGTTTAGAATGTTTGCAGATAATATGTATTCTTAATTGGCTTGCGGAATATAAGTGGAGATACATTATTTTGTGTTTTGTTATAGATCTAGGCATATGCGCATAAGTATTCGCGTATCCTTTTATATTCCTGTTGCTTGACATATAACAATTTTACAATTTTAGCCCTTGTCAAAAACTCACCATCTACATTAAGCACCATGCTTAGTGAGGAACAATAATGTTGCACAATAAGCACTAGATGACGATAGTATGCTTATAATGATTATATATGCATAATTTAAATTCTAAGAGTATAAGAAATATACTTAGCTTCTTAAGTGTTTGAGATATGTGTTCCTTAGGGAAAACTTTAGCTAGGAATAGTAGGTGCCTCCGTTTCTGCCAGGAATACCAACTTTCCATGAGCCAGGAGAGGTGCGCCCGACGCTGTGTTCCCCATTTTTAATCTTCCTTAAGAAAGTGATATCGTTGGTTGGTTTCTTCGTAGCTTGTCTCTGGGCATGTTGATGACTTGAATGAAAAGTATATCTTGGCCACGGTTTCATTATTCAACGGAATCCAGGAGTTACAACAGTCGGATTCCGGGTCTTGTTGACCATGCTCATATTCTTCCCTTTCGTTGAATTTTTAAAATTTGAAAATTAGGGTTTTTCTTCTCTATATAAGTATATAGATTGCTAGCATAATCTTCATGTCAATCTCGTCATCTTTATTTCTTGCAGAGTCCAGCACCCTTTTATAACCTCATGTCTGATAACAGTGGATCAGATCAGGATCATCTTCTTGTCAAGCGAAGCTCATGGGTGCCTAGTCCGGTAAAAGAGTTCTTCTCTACTTGCGTATTCCAGTACTTACAAGGAACCAAATTATTTGGTGATTCTTTGTTTTTCCTTGCAGGAACCCCAGGTTAAGAAGGTTCTATATATGGTGAGGGCTAGAATTATCAAGAAGGGTAGTTCCTCTTCAAACATCACCGGGTCTAATAGACCTATTGCTGTGAGTAAGCTTTTCTTTTTCTTTTTATGTTCTAATCCAGGGAAGCATCCTAATACAAGTATTTTATCTAATTTTGTCAACAAAAGATGGAGGTTGTGGATACGTACAGGGTAAATATAAAAACCAGAGGTCTTCCCAGGATGAGGAGGATAGGGATGTTGACGCCGAGCTTGAAACTCCTTATAATCCACCAGTTAATCTCTCAAGTAGTGATCTTGGCCTCACCATTCATGCATACCCGACTGCAGACCTTCCTTTTGATATGCATATGAAGTCCCTGTCTCGTAAGCACCATGTTGTGGGAGGCTTCATAGTACTAAAGTGTTATGCTTCTCTTTATACTAAAATTTAGAGACGATATGGTCATATTGCTATTTCAGGGTTGCTGAAAGGCTTTTTTCCTGTCATGATGACAATGATTGCTGGTCTTATTCCCATAGTTGATGATATGAGCAAGGCGTCACTCCGTGAAATTACTAGTCAGGAGATACAAAAGTGGGATGAGATGATAACCAATTGTGAGGTCTTGAAATTCAATGTGAGTTGGCTCCGCTAGCGTCTTGATATTATCGAAACAAATCATGAAGCTATCATAGCTAAAATGATTCCTTCTTCAAAAGCCATATTGGAGGAGGAGAAGGTTTTGTCGAGAGAATCGGCTAAAATCGAGAAGTCAATTCAGGATTTGAAAGCTAGGACCGAAAGGTTTCAGGAAAGGATAGAGATGTTGTATAAGCGGAATTACTCATTGCTTGAAGGATTGTTCTAAAGAGCGAGTAAGGTTTAAATCGATAATAAACTTTTGAATTGAGTAGTAGGTTCTGAATTTTCAAATTTTAAACATTCATTGAAAATAATTGAAAGAAAAGAATTTTTATTTTTTAGGCATAATATGCTTTAAGCCACTTGCCATTAATTACCTCTCCCACTGCGATTCCCTTCATGTCTACTATCCCGTAGTATCCACTCGCTACTTCTTTAGAAATCACATAGGGACCTTCCCATCTCGAGGAGAATTTCTGAGAGGACACGTCTAGCTGGATATGTTTAGCTGTTTTGAGTACCAAGTCTCCAACCTGGAAGATCCTGGGATTTACTTCTTTGTTGTAAGCTTTGGAAATTCTTCGTCGATATGCTTCCGCATATCTTTCTTACTTTGATCGTATTGACTCTAGGATGTCTAGACCTGCGACCCTAAACCTAAGGATTTCGGCTTCATCCTAATGTACTTTGTTGGTTGCTGCGATCCTGGCTAATGAGATCTTGATTTCGCAGGAAGGATGGCATCACCTCCGTACACAAGCGAATAAGAAGAGGTCCTTGTGGAGATTATTGGTGTCATCCTGTATAACCAAAATTCCATGGGCATTTGTTCATGCCATGATCTTGGGTCATCGTATACTGTGCGAATAAGTTTTCGAATCAGTGTCTTGTTGGTACTTGTTTCTTGCCGATTTCCTTGCAGGTAGTATGGAGTAGAAAATACTTTCTTGATGCGTACTTTTGGAGTAAATCTGTTATGGTATGGTTAGAAAAAGGAGTACCATTATCTGTGACAATATATTTAGGGACACCGAACCTGCATACAATGTATTCCTTGATGAAAGCCGTTATGGTTTCTCCAGTCGTGATGCTTAGAGGGATGGCTTCGACCCATTTGGTGAAGTACCCAGTGGTTGTGATGATGTGACCATGTTGTTTTGATGAGGTAGGATTGATCTTGCCAATGAGATTTAGTCCCCAACTATAGAAAAGCCAAGGACTGGTTACTAAATGTAGAGGAAGGCACGACGTGTGGGTGAGGTTCCCGTGGATCTGACAGTGATGGCACTTTTGAATAAATGCAGCTACATCATCTTCCATAGTTGGCCAATAGTACCTCTCATGGATCTGAAGGAACAATTTCCCCTTTCCTTGATGCTCTCCTTCATGAACTTCCTTCAGTATTGTTGGGATTTTGGGTCCCTCCAAAAATCTCTGTACGTTCCCTTCGAAACTCTTGTTGTATAAGATTCCTTCATGAAGAATGAACCTTTTTTCCTTTTGTTTTAGTTTTGTTGCTTCTCGTTTCTCCATAGGAAATGAGTTGTCGCGAATGTATTTGATGTAGGCTTCTCTCTATTCCCCAGCATGATGGATTGTTAGAGCTTCTAGTTTGTGTGGTTATGCTTAGAAGTTGGAACAAGATCCTTGCAGTGCTCAGGATTGGGTCTCTATCATGGGCCAGTAGTATCCTAGACGTTGGAGTCGGTGGTAGAGAGTCACGACCATTGTTTCCCCACATGTTTTGCAATGAACGCGGTTGAGTTGCAGTTAAGCCTCCTCATCTCTGAGACATCTTGAGAGGGACCCGTCCGGATTCCAATGATATAATTCCCAATGGTGTAAGAAGAAGTTCTTCATCTTTGAGACTGACTTTTCCTCTGAGAGAGTGAGCTTCTGAGTTCTTCTATGATCAGTGTCCTCCAATCAGTGGTTTGATCATGTTCAGATTGATCTAACCATGTCGAAGGTATATTACGTTTTTTTACTATTATAGACTTTTTTGACCCTTCAAATTGAAGTTTGGAGGCTAGTATGGCAAGACAGGCAGCATGTCTATTATTGATTCGGCCAACATGAACTACTACGTCTTCGGGAAAATGGGTTTGTAACTTCTGAGCTTTTGTTCTATGAAGAGATAATGTTACCTCTTGAAGCGATTAAACTCCATTCATCTGATTGACCAGTAGTTTTGAATCGCCCCTTATTTCCAGATGGGTTGCACCTGCTTTCTTTGCTAATGAGAGACCTAGTGAGAATATTTTATATTCCGCAGAGTTGTTGGTGCACTTGAAGTCGAACTTGAATGAGTATGAGAATACTTCCTCGGTTGGAGATATCAGTACCATGCCAACTCCTTTGGTATTATTACTAGGAGTAGCCGAACCATCAAAGTAAAACAACCATGCTTCTTCTTCGACAATAGAAATTTCAGGGAAGTCTCCAGGAATATCTTCATGTAGCGCGGTTACGTGTTCTCTTGGAAAAGCCGCTAAAAGGTCCGCTACCACTTGCCTTTTGACTGTCTTCGAGGAGACACATGCTATGTCAAATTCTGAATCTGATGTAACCACTTAGCGGATCTGCCTATCATGGCCTGTTTTCAAATTAGGAACCTGATGGGATCGGCTTTGGACATTAGCACCACTTTGTTTGAGACTAAGTAGTGTCTTAACTTTTGAATGACATGTACTAATGAAAGGCACGCTTTTTCCGCTTTATTGGTATCTGATTTATGTGTCCTTTAGTGACCGGTTGATGTAGTAAATTGGGTATTCAATTCCTTCCTCATCCTCTTGGGCGAGAAGGGTTCCTATAGCAACCTTACTGGAAGTTGTACATAGGTGTAGAGGTAGTTCTTGGACCGGAGATCTCATGATAGACGGAGATAATAATAATTGCTGAATCTTGAGGAACCTTCTTGCTGAGTAGAGGACCAGATGTAGCTTGCTCCTTTCTTTAAGAGTGGGATAAAAGAGGCAACGAATTGAGCTAGCCCCAGGATAAAACGCCTGATATATGATACCTTTCCCATGAAACTTTTAAGTTATGTTATGGTTTTTGGTGGGGGAAGAGTGGTGATGGCTAGTGTCTTGTCTGGATCTACCTTGGTTCCTTATGTTGTTACTTGAAACCCAAGGAATTTGCCAGAGAAGCCACCGAATGCGAACTTCAAAGGGTTCATCTTCAATTTTTATTCTCGACACCTCGCAAAGACTTCTTGTAAAACTTCAGATGTTCTCGTGTCTTGGATTTGACAACTACGTGATCGAAATAATCTTCCACTTGTTTGTGCATCATGTCATAAAAGATTGTTGTCATGGCTTGCTGGTAAGTAGCACCAGCATTCTTCAAACCAAAAGGTATTACAGTGTAGTAGAAGTTTTCGGTAGGAGTTCGAAATGCAGTTTTGCTGGCATAATGCTCATACATTTTTATTTGATTATAACCACTATAGCCACCCATAAATGAGAACATACCGTGTCAACTGGTCGCGTCTACATGCATGCCTATGTTGGTGAGTTGGAAGTCATCCTTGGGAAAACATTTATTCAGGTTCCTAAAATCAACACAGCATTTGAGTTGACCGTTTTCTTCTTGACAGGTACTACATTAGATATCCAAGTAGGATGTTGGATGGGCTTGATGAAGCCTGCCGTAAGTAGCTTCTGTACTTCAACCTTGATCTGCTCTTCAACTTCATGTCTGAACTGCCTTGATTGTTGCTTGACAGGTTTGGAACCAGGTGTAATATGTAAATGATGAGTGACTAGCTTGTCATCAAGACCCGACATTTCATAAGTCCAGGAAACACGTCTTGATAATCCTTGAGAAGTTGAATGAGTCATGTCCGTTTCTCCAGCAACTGGGTGTGATAGACATTTTTTTATGTCTAAATTGTTCTCAATTCTCTATTGTTAGTGCTTAATTTTATACTTATTATGGTATTTTATATGTTTGTATGTATTTTTGGAAAATAAATAATTACGGAAAAATTGGCTCAAAAAGTGATTAAGGCGTCCCAGCTTTGGATAAGGGCACCCAGGTATTAAAGGCACCCAGCAGTTTACTAAAAGCACCCACCTTCCTTGTTCAAAATCCGAATTTAGCGGGAATATTAATTTCTATGTGTGAAGTTACCTGAATTATGTTTGAGCGAGGTTTTTGGGGTTTAAAAGAGTTTCGACTTTATCTATCTAAACAATGAAAAGAAGATCACAACACGTCAACAAGAGTGAGTCAGGCCGTAAATAGTGTCTAGAAAATTCGAAATTGACCGGAAAAGAGAATTCTTCTCTGTTTCGGAGTAACACGATTTCTAATCTGTTTGGGGAGGATTTTTTTGGTTCCTTATCGATTAAGGAAGTCTATTAGGGTTTACTAAACCTATAAATAGCGAATAGAATGAAGAAAATTTGATAGAAGGGTTGAGCTGAAAAATTCAAGGAGAAAATTCAGTTGCAGTCGAGTTGGAGAAGAAGAAGAACATACAACGTCTATAGCAAACACCATTACCTTTTCTACTTCTCCCAGAACATGTAGTTTATTCGTTGTGTTATTTTTTTTCTTAAGCAACACAGAGAACACTCTCTCAAACAATTATATCCGTATCAGTGTCCCTGAGTTATTATTTTTCTTCATCTTGTAAACACTTTGAGCATGAATTATTATTTTTATAGAGTGATTACTATGAGGAGCTAAACCCCATTGGTGAGGCGACGGAGGAAGCCATTTTTCCAATAATAAAATGGTATATTTCTTTTTTAATTAATTTTTATAATTCTTTTTATGATTTTTGTATTGAATTAAAATTGAATCAGTTTTCTCTATATTCTTGAAATCCTTAGTCTCAGTTTTCTCTATATTCTTGAATCAACTTTTAATTGATTTTTCTATTTTAGTTTTTAAACTAAGTCTAAAAAAAATCTTCACAAGTCCTAGCGAACGAACTATTTTTTCAACTTTTCTAAAACGACCAAGTTTCTAGCGCCGCTGCCGGGGACTTGTTTTTAGGTCTCATAGTCCTGTGATAGGGCCAGAAACGGCGAATTTAAAAACTTTGTTGAATCCCACTAGGACTAGTCGTACAACTTGTATCAAGTTAGCTAAAACTGAAGCAAACTATAACCTGAAACCTGGGACCATACAGATGTTCCCAATCTTCTTAGGAAAATAAAATGAAAACCCCTACTTTCACATTAGGGAATTTTAGGAAATCTTTAGTACCCTAAGATTTCACAACCTTACTGATGAAGCTTTGAAACTTAGGTTGTTCCCTTTTTCCCTGAGATACAAGGCCAAATCATGGTTATCTAGTTTACCATCTAAGTCCATTGAAAAATATGAACATCTTACATCTTCCTTTCTCTCGAAATTTTTCCATAGGCACAAAACATCATTTATTAGGCAAGAGATTTTCACATTTGTGCAACAAGAGGGAGAATCTTTGTATGGGTATTTGGAGAGGTTCAATGATTTATTGATACAATGTCCTCATCACGGTTTAGAAAAAATTAGACTAGTCCAGATTCTTTATGAAGGGCTAAATTATCCAACGACGACCATGGTCGAGTCATTGTGTACATGTGGGTTTGATAGTAAAATTGTTGATGAAGCGATGACATTTTTAAATAAAATCGCTGAAAAAACCCAGCAATGGGAATGTAGTAGAGAACCCAACAGAATTTTTTTTACTGAACCGAGGTAATGTCAATAAGGTATATGGAACTTTGGAATCATATGCCAAAATTGCAAGAATAACAAAAAGGATAGCTTTAGAGTTAAATCAATGTAGTTATGGAATAGAGCCCAAGTCAGTTTGGGAGGGACATACTGATGAAGAGCAAGCCCATGTTCTTTATAATAACACTAGATTTGAAATCCGTCAGAGGTTTGACCCATATTCAGAAACCTATAACCCTGGTTGGAGAAACCATACTAACATGTCCTGGTCTAAGGGCCAGAATCAAGGTCAGTCTAGTGATTCTTAGGTTCCCCCAGGTTTTAGTTATATTAAGAATCCCTCAGGAACAGCACAGTTTCATAACCCTTCAGATAAGAAGATGAGTTTAGAAGAGTATCTCACCATGTTAGCTCAGAACACTAAAAAAAATCTGCAATCGGTTGACCAAACTTTACAATCTAATAGTAAAATTATACACACTCAGGCTATTTCCAATTTATAAATCCAGGTTAGTCAAATAAATGAGTCTTTGAAAGAGAGAGAAAAAGGTAAGTTTCCTAGTCAGACACAACCCAACCCTAGAGGAGTTCATGAAGTTTCTGGTGAGAAA
The DNA here is from genome assembly GCA_023531435.1 of Papaver californicum. Lineage (NCBI taxonomy): Eukaryota > Viridiplantae > Streptophyta > Magnoliopsida > Ranunculales > Papaveraceae > Papaver > Papaver californicum. The sequence goes on along the minus strand of JAJJMC010021917.1, from coordinate 408,334 downwards.
TCATCAAATCATGTGGATGTTATTATAACCGTTAGAAATGGTAAAATGGTAGACAACAAGGTAACCATACCTGATAGTGAACATGTTGTAGTTTACCCTTCTGAACCAGAAGCTGAAGAGACTGATAAAGTATCCAAAGAGTCCAATGCGGTTCATTCTAAGCTCGATTTTGTGCCCAGAGCCCCGTTCCCACAACTGCTTGTACCTAAAAAGAAGGAGTCAAATTTTAATGATATATTGGAAATTCTTAAGCAAATAAACATTAATATTCTTTTATTAGAAGCAATTAGGAAAATTCCTACATATGCCAAGTTCCTTAAGGATCTTTGTATGTGAAAGTGAAATCTTAGTGTACAAAAGAAAGCCTTCTTAGCTAGTCATGTAAGTTCGATCATCCAGAACAACATTACTCCTAAGTACAAAGACCCAGGTTTCCCTACCATTTCGTGCGCAATAGGTAACTACCGTGTAGAGAAAGCGTTACTTGTCTTAGGAGCCAGTGTGAACTTACTTTCGTACCATGTGTACCTCCATCTAGGACTTGGTGAGTTCAAACCTACCCAGATAACAATTCAGTTAGATGATAGGTCTGTAAAAATTCCTCTTGGTATTGTCTTAGACACACGACCTGTCCCTGACCCAGAGAACCAGATACTTGTGATATTAGGTCGCCCATTGTTAGCAACCCTCTAAGCTAGATGACACGTGCATTGAAGAGATGAACATGATAGAAAACTTAGTTCATAATTCATTATCAAATATTTTATATGAAGATCCATTAGAGAGTTGTTTATCCCATTTTGGATTAGATTTTGATGATGATAGCACCATTGATCAAGTGAATGCTTTGTTAGATTCTACCCATGAGTTAGATACTAATAGATGGAAAACTAAGTTTGAACCACACCAGTTTATAGTTCTACCTTAATTCTTTCTTTAGAAGAACCTCCTAAGTTGGACCTTAAACCATTACCAGATACTCTGAAGTATGTGTTTTTAGGCCCATATGAGACTTTGCCTGTGATTGTAGCCTCTGATTTGAATAGTGATCAGGAAAGTAAGCTAGTGAATGTACTTCAAGACAATAAGGAAGCTTTAGGGTGGACCATAGCAGACATTAAGGGTATAAGTTCTACTGTTTGTATGCATCAGATTTATTTAGAGGATGACACCAAACCTTCTAGGGAGATGCAACGTCGAATGAACCATAACATGAAAGAAGTGGTTGGAACTGAGGTGCTTAAGTTGTTAGATACGGGTATTATCTACCCTATTTCAGACAGTAAGTGGGTCAGCCCCGTTCAGGTTGTTCCCAAGAAACCAGGTATCATTGTAGTCGAGAATGATAACAATGAGTTAATCCCAACTAGAGTGACCACGAGATGGCGTGTTTGTATTGAATATAGAAAATTGAACAAGGTCACAAGGAAGGACCACTTTCCCCTTCCTTTCATCGACCAAATGCTAAAGATATTAGACGGACATAGTCACTATTGCTTGTTAGATGGTTACTCCGATTATAATCAGATTGTTATTTCCCCAGAAGACCAAGAGAAAACCACATTTACCTGTCCCTTTAGTACCTTTGCATATAGAGGCATACCTTTCGGGTTGTGTGATGCACCCGCTACTTTTCAGCGTTGTATGATGAACATATTTTCTAACATGGTAGAACGGTTTTTTATAGGTTTTTATGGATGATTTTTCAGTATTTGGGTCATCTTTCGATGAATGCTTGCATCATTTGACATTAGTGTTGACCAGGTGTAAGGAAAAGAATTTAGTGCTTAATTGGGAAAATGTCATTTCATGGTTCGATCAGGAATTGTTTTAAGGCATATCGTATCTTCTAAGGGTATAGTGGTATACAAAGCCAAAGTTGACCTTATTAAGAATTTATAGTAAACAAAACCATAAGAGATATTAGGTCATTCTTAGGGCATGCAGGTTTTTATCGTTGATTCATTAAGGATTTTAGCTTGATTTCTAGACCTTTTAGAAATCTGCTTGCAAAAGATGTTAAGTTTGTCTTTGATGATGCTTATTTAGATGCTTTCGAGAAGCTTAAGACTTTGCTCACTACCGCCCCTATTATCCAGGCACCTAACTGGAATTTACCCTTTGAAATCATGTTTGATGCTTCAGATTATGCCATTGGTGTTGTTTTAGGTCAACGTGAAAACAAATTATTGCATGTGATTTACTATGCCAGTAAAACCCTAAATGATGCCCAATTGCACTATACTACTACATAAAAGGAATATTTATCCATTGTGTTTGCCCTGGATAAGTTTAGACCCTATCTCTTAGGTTCCAAGGTTATAGTCTTTACTGATTATGCTGCTTTGAAGTATCTTCTGTCTAAGAAGGATACTAAACCTAGATTGATTAGATGGATACTTTTATTACAGAAATTTTCTCTAGAAATTAGAGGCAAGAAGGGTGCAGAAAATGTAGTAGCAGATCACTTGTCTAGGCTTGTTGACGATTCCCCTCCTGTGAGGGATAGTTTTCCTGATGAACAACTTTTTATTGTTTCCCAATTACCTTGGTTTGCGAATATAGTGAATTATCTTTTTACTGGTCGAACGCCTCAATATTGGGGTAAACAAGATCGTTCAAGGTTTTTAGCCGAGGTAAAATATTTTTTTTGGGACGATCCTTATCTGTTTAAGTATTGTCCATTTCAGATTATTAGGAGATGTATACCTGAGAGTGGCCAGACCAGTATTATTTCCTTTTGTCATGATCATGCATGTGGGGGTCATTTTACTACTAAGAAGACTCCTGCTAAGATATTGCAGCGTGGATTCTACTTTCCTTCGTTGTTTAAGGACACCCATAATTACTGTGTTTCTTGTAAGCGTTGTCAGAAGTTAGGAACCATTTCCCGTAGAAATATGATGTCTTTGGACCTTATTTTAGTTATTGAGGTCTTTGATGTGTAGGGCATTGATTTTATGGGTCATTTTCCTAATTCTTCTGGTTATTTTTACATCCTTGTCGTTGCAGACTATGTCTCAAAATGGGTTGAGGCAGTTTCGTGTAAAACGAACGACCACAAGGTTGTGGTCTAGTTTTTAAATGATAACATATTTGCACATTTTGGTACACCACGAGCTATAATTAGTGATGGAGGGTCACACTTCCGTAACCGACCTTTTAGTCTCTTGATGAATAAATATGGGATTACTCATAAAGTAGCTACCCCATATCACCCCCATACTAGTGGAAAAGTAGAGGTTTCCAACAGGGAAATTAAACATATTTTAGAGAAAACAGTTAATCCTAATAGGAAAGACTGGTCAATGAGACTTATTTATGCGTTATGGGTATATCATACTACGTTTAAGACCCCATTGGAAAGTCACCAAATCGTCTATTTTTGGCAAGGAATATCACCTGCCCGTCGATTTAGAACACATAGCATATTGGGTTGTAAAGCAGTTTAATTTATCACTTGACAAGGCATGAGCTCACAAGAAGCTCCAGCTCAATGAGTTGGAAGAGATTCGGGAAGATGCATATGATAGTGCTAGGGAGCATAAGAACAAAATAAAACTTGTGCATGATAGAAATATTTTAAGAAAGTCATTTTCTCAAAGTCAAAAAAGTTCTTTTGTATGATACTCGTTTGCATCTATTCCCCGAGAAGTTACGCTCTCGGTGGACCGGTCCTTTTGTTGTTCGCACTGTTTTTCCTCATGGTGCTATTGAGATTGAGACTCAAGATGGTAGAAGTCCTTTCAAGGTTAACGGTTAGAGACTGAAACCATTTTTAGAGCCTTTTCCTGCAGGTGATGTTGAGGAGGTCCCTCTGGAGGACCCTATTTACCTTGATTGACCATCAAGGTTGTTTATGTACATTAGTATATTTTTGTAGGTTTTTGTTATTTGTTTTTAGGTTTTTATTTTCTGTCTTATTTTTCGTAGAAGGATTGTTACGCTTCACCCAGGTACTATCTTTCTGACTTACCTCTTTATTCCTCTTTTTACCTATCTTTTGGTGCTACTCTTTAATTTGAAACATTGATGACAATGTTAGATTTAAGTTTGGGGGTAAAGGAGAAACTTTTAGTGCAATAAAAAAAGCTCCAAAATTTAGAAACTTGTGAAACAATTCAGGATGACACTAACCATTCTAGGTAGATGAAACTTAGCTATTTTTCTATATGAATTGGTGTGCCCAGCTAAATGGTCTATTCATAAAAGGACAGAGCTCAGGTGTTAGAAATAACATGATAGTCGTCACCATATCACCTTTTTTTTTATTTTTGCATTTTTTTTGTTTCTCTAAGTGATTTGATGGGGCACCAGTATCGAATTGTTATCGCTGCCAGGATGAAGTAGAGTATTTGAGATCAAGCCACATTTTTGTATTTTATTTAGACCATTATTTAAAAAAATTTAAAATGAAAAGAAAAAATAAATAAATAATTGTTTTATTTTCAACAAATCTACCGCTGGGGCCCTTGTATATACTAGCTGAGTCGATATTAGTATAAGGATTAAGACCAGTGGAAGCGTATTTCAATCCATTAGGATTCATCCTAGCACTGACCTTCAGACAGATATGGGAAACACCGTTTGCTTTAGTCAACATGTGCAAACTTCATCATCTCTATATCCATCTTCTAATTCTATTCAGATGATTGTGGTTTGTTAGATTTCGAGTATCGTGGTCCATTGTACGACTATCTGAGTAGATCTTTGTTTTATTTTATATGATTTTTAGTAGCTTGATTGCAAACTCGTGTATAACAATTGGACTCATATAGGGTAATGATTCCCATAGCCGAAGATTTTAGTAGTCAACTAACTAACATGTTTAGTGTCTACCATCGATTATTCACAAGTAGCTAAAATTTGGAGTAAAGGTTTGTGGGTATACCTCTTGTAAACCCTCACGAGACAACACTCGTCTTCTAGGGTCACATAAGAGTTTAACGGCTAGCTGCACGTGCTAAGTGTAGTCGTGATTCCTACAAAAGTGAGTTAGATTTTTGTTTTCTAGATTAGATTTGCTTGAGGACTAGCAAATAATATGTCTGGGGGTATTTTACAGACACATTTTTGTGTCTAGATTGTTCTCAATTATTTATATTGTTAGCGCTCAATTTTATACTTATTATGGTATTTTATGTGTTTGTAGGTACTTTTGAAAAATAATCATTTGCGGAAAAATTGGCTCAAAAGTGAAAAAGGCACCCCAAGTTTGGAGAAGAGCACCCCAGTGTTAAAGGCACCCAACAGTTTACTAAGGGCACCCACCTTCCTTGTTCAAAATACGAATTTGGCGGGATTTGTTTTTTCAACGCGTGAAGTTACCTGAATTATGTTTGAGCGAGATTTTTGGGGTATAAAAGAGTTTCGACTTTATTAACATGACTAAACAATGAAAAGAAGATCACAACACGTCAACAAGAGTGAGTCGGGCCGTAAATAGTGGCTGGAAAATTCGAAATTGGCCGGAAAAGAGAATTCTTCTCTGTTTTGGAGTAACAAGATTCTAATCTGTTTTGGGAGGATTTTTTTGGGTCCTTATCGATTAAGAAAGTCTATTAGGGTTTACTAAACCTATAAATAGCGAAGAGAATGAAGAAAATTGGATAGAGAGGTTGAGCAGAAAAATTCAGGGAGAAAATTGCAGTCGAGTTGGAGAAGAAGAAGAACATACAGCGTATATACAGTCGCAAACACCATTACTATTTTTAATTCACCCAGAACCTGTAGCTTATTCGTTGTGTTATTTTTTTCTTTAGCAACACAGAGAACGCTCTCTGCAACAGTTATATCCGTATCAGTTCCCCTGAGTTATTATTTTTCTTCATCTTGTAACCACTTTGATCCATGAATTATTATTTTGAGAGAGTGATTACTATAAAAAAAAAGAGTCAAACCCCATTGCTGAGGCAATGCAGGAAGCCATTTTTCCAATAATAAAGTGGTATATTTCTTTTTAATAAATTTTTACAATTTCTTTATGATTTTTGAATTGAATTAAAATTGAAAAAAATAGTTTTTATTAAATAGTTATAATTTCTTTTAATGGTTCATGCTTAGTCTAGGGCTCTTGATGTTCCATGCTTTGGATTTATACCTATTATTTTGAAAATCTACTTTTGGCAATATTTTAGAATCAAATTGAATGTGTGAGTTACATAATTATTGTTTTTAATTGAATCACTTAAAAATTGTTTAATGGTGAAATCCTTAGTCTCAGTTTTCTCTATATTCTTGAATCAACTTTTAATTGATTTTTCTATTTTATTTTTTTAATTAAGTCTAAAACAAATCTTCACAAGTCCTAGCGAACGAACTATTTTTTCAACTTTTCTAAAACGACCAAGTTTTTGGCGCCGCTGCCGGAGACTTTTTTTTAGGTCTCCTAGTCCTGTGATAGGGCCAGAAATGGCGAATTTAAAAACTTTGTTGAATCCCACTAGGACTAGTCGTCCAACTTGTATCAGGTTTTCTATAACTGAAGCAAACTATAAGCTGAAACCTGGGACCATACAGATGCTCCCAATCTTCATAGGAAAATAAAATAAAAACCCCTACTTACACATTAGGGAATTTTAGGAAATCTGTAGTACCCTAAGATTTCACAACCTTACTGATGAAGCTTTGAAACTTAGGTTGTTCCCTTTTTCCCTGAGAGACAAGGCCAAATCATGGTTATATAGTTTACCATCTAAGTCCATTGAAACATATGACCATCTTACATTTTCCTTTCTCTCGAAATTTTTCCCTAGGCACAAAACATCATCTATTAGGCAAGAGATTTTCACAGTTGTGAAACAAGAATGAGCATCTTTGTATAGGTATTTGGAGAGGTTCAATGATTTATTGATACAATATCCTCATCACAGTTTAGAAAAGGTTAGACAAGTCCAAATTCTCTATAAAGGGCTAAATTATCCAACTACGACCATGGTCGAGTCATTGTGTACAGGTGGGTTTGATAGTAAAATTGTTGATGAAGCGATGACATTTTTAAATAAAATCGCTGAAAAAACCCAGCAATGGGAACGTAGTAGAGAACCCAACAGAATTTTTTTTACTGAACCGAGGTAATGTCAATAAGGTATATGGAACTTTGGAATCATATGCCAAAATTGCAAGAATAACAAAAAGGATAGCTTTAGAGTTAAATCAATGTAGTTATGGAATAGAGCCCAAGTCAGTTTGGGAGGGACATACCGATGAAGAGCAAGCCCATGTTCTTTATAATAACACTAGATTTGAAATCCGTCAGAGGTTTGACCCATATTCAGAAACCTATAACCCTGGTTGGAGAAACCATACTAACATGTCCTGGTCTAAGGGCCAGAATCAAGGTCAGTCTAGTGATTCTTAGGTTCCCCCAGGTTTTAGTTATATTAAGAATCCCTCAGGAACAGCACAGTTTCATAACCCTTCAGATAAGAAGATGAGTTTAGAAGAGTATTTCACCATGTTAGCTCAGAATACTAAAAAAATTCTGCAATCGGTTGACCAAACTTTATAATCTAATAGTAAGATTATACATGCTAACACTCAGGCTATTTCCAATTTATAAATCCAGGTTAGTCAAATAAATGAGTTTTTGAAAGAGAGAGAAAAAGGTAAGTTTCGTAGTCAGACACAACCCAACCCTAGAGGAGTTCATGAAGTTTCTGGTGAGAAATCATCAAATCATGTGAATGCTATTAGAACCGTTAGGAATGGTAAAATGATAGAAAACAAGGTAACCATACCTGATAGTGAACATGATGTAGTTCACCCTTCTGAACCAGAAGCTGAAGAGACTGATAAAATATCCAAAGAGTCCAATGCGGTTTCTGCTAAGCTGGATTTTGTGCCCAGAGCCCCGTTCCCACAACTGCTAGTACCAACAAAGAAGGAATCAAATTTTAATAATATATTGGAAATTTTTAAGCAAGTAAACATTAATATTCCTTTATTAGAAGCAATTAGGAAAATTCCTATTTATTCCAAGTTCCTTAAGGATCTTTGTACGTGAAAGCGAAATATTATTGTACAATATATTCCGACTAGTTAAAAGAATTTGAATTAGACATATTACTCGTTACCCACCTGGTTGATCTAACGTATGTCAATAAAATGAATTGTTGGAGAAAACTATTATTATTACTTGTTTTTTGGTCTTGGTAGGAATGGATCTTAGGACCAAGGGGTCACTAAGGAACTAGGCTAACTAGATCATTTTCACTTTTGTGAATGAACCTTTAGTCCCACATTGGAGAAACTAAAGATGATTCCTCTCCTTATTACCTAGAAAATTGCTTCTAAGGGAGGGCCCTTAGGGGTTTAGACACTTTTGTGGTTGGGGGAGGACTAAGGCAATGGGCTAGTTGGTGCAACCATGTTTTTCACACACGCGCGGTGCTTCGCACCAAAGCACGCATGCACGGGTTCGGGATCGGGTGCGGGTGCGCTTGCGTCTTGCGTCTTGCGTTTGAGGGCTTGCGGACTTGCGGCTGCGGATGTGGCTGTGGTTGCGGTTGTAGGTGTGCGTGTGCGTGTGCGTGTAACTGTGGCTACTGCTGCGGGAATGAGTATGGTTGCGGGTGCGGGCGTAGCTGAGGCTGCGGGCCAATCAAGACTTACCTTTTTGAACATAAATTATTTTATTAAATTTTGTTTTATATGTGGGGGCGTCTGACCCGACGAGTATAACTCTTGTCATAATGGAAAATAAATTTTTCCCTATTTTATTACAGTTCAAATTAAATTTCGCACTTAAATTTTTGATTAAATATAAAATTTATTCTCATTTATTACTGCGCTGATTTCACTCCATCTTTTCCTATAAAAGAAAAAAGAATTCTTCATTTCAAAGCACTCCAAAGCAGGCTACTATCCCTAGCTCTTTTCCCCTTTTCTTGCTTTGTTTTGCGCACATTGCTTGTTTATTTCATTCCATATCAATTGTTGTTGAGTTAGTTTAAGGGTGGCTAGTATTGTGTTTATACTAGTCATAAATGGCAGTTCTATCCTTGACACATCTCCGATGTTGGGGTATAACATCTCTCATTCTTGAGGAGTACCCGCGGACTATTGTGTTAAGGACAATTTGCTGAGCAGGTGGCTCTGTCCATAGTGTGTTTATAAACTAGAGATTTCGTACCATGTGTACCTCCAGCTAGGACTTGGTGAGTTAAAACCTACCCAGATAACAATTCAGTTAGCTGATAGGTCTGTAAAAATTCCCCGTGGTATTGTCGAGGACGTTTTTATTTAGGTCGACAAGTTTATTTATCCTTTGGAATATTTTAGAATCAAATTGAATGTTTGAGTTGCATAATTACTGTTCTTAATTGTATCACTTAAAAATTGTTTAATGGT
>JAJJMC010021917.1:382703-398583 GCA_023531435.1 Papaver californicum | reverse complement strand
GCATAATTACTGTTCTTAATTGTATCACTTAAAAATTGTTTAATGGTAGAATCCTTAGTCTCAGTTTTCTCTTCTTGAATCAACTTTTAATTGAGTTTTCTATTTTAGTTTTTAAATTAAGTCTAAAACAAATCCTCACAAGTCCTAGCGAACGAACTATTTTTACCACTTTTCTAAAACGAACAGTTGAGCTGATGGAGACGGGCCTGGGAATTTCATTTGTCCTAATGTTGACTGTCTCAAGGGCGTCTGTGGTGGAGTCGGTACCATCTTGTAATTTTCACGGAGCATCCGGGATTTCATATCTCTGCGCTATGGTTACATTCTGGGCAGCGAAGATAAACAAATCTTCCTTTGGTGTCGTAACTTGTCACGAAATGATGCTCTCTCTTGTCGTGAGTATGACTTGGTGCATTGGTACTCATTAAAGAATCATGATTAAAATCATTAGGAGGATACATTTCCGAAAATTTACTTATTTCCATGGCTACAAACAGTTCCCTGTCAAACTCTTCAAAAGTCGTCCAGCTGGGAAACGATGTTCTATGGATCTTGTCAGAGAACTTGAGCACACCGGTCTTTGATTCGAAGAATTCGGCACCATAAACTGGAGCATAAGGAGATAAAGATGCTGGAATTTGGATTATTCTCTCATTTAGCACATCCTTCAGGCACTAGTGATAAGTCGAGGGGACGACTTTATTTTCATGAAGCCATGGTCTTCCCAGTATTATATGATATTCAAGTTCTTTCTCAATGACATAGAATTTCACTTTTGATCGAATGGGTCCCACCTTGAGCCCTAAGAAGATGTGTCCATAAGTGCTGGTGTGATTCCATTCGAAGTCTTTCATCATAATAAGACACTGTACAATCTTGTTTGGCAGGACCTTAGCGATATTGAGTTTCTTGAGTGTAATTATATTTGCCACGGCGCCTGTGTCGACAAGTGCTATTCGGAATTCAAATTCTTTGAGATAAGCAATCACGTGCGAGTCTTGGTTATGTCCTTCTTCATCCATCATGTCTTCTGTGGTGAATGTAACATTGTTCACGGAATGTGAGGTAACGCGATTATCTCTGGTATCTTTTTAGAAAGTTGGGTCAAATGTGCATCAGTAGCAACACGGTTCAGGGCAAAAAATTCATCTTTACATTGGAGTTTCGACAAATACAAAAGTTCATATAATTTTTCCACCAGGCGATTGGCTTCTTGATTTACTGGCTTCTCACAGGTGGTGAAATTCTTGATGTGATGTGGAGGCGACACGTTTGCCTGGGAAAGGGTCTCCAATCCCAGGGACGGCGGGTCTTCCCTGAAAACAGCGTTGCGCCCTAACTCTTCTGTAACTCGGTGAAGGAAATCAATAATGAAGTTTTATGAATCTTCTAGCCTCGCCAAGGTTCTTAACATAATTTCTTGTCTCCGCTCAAGATCAGTCATTGTGAGGGATGTTGGATCTGAGACGTTTCTAGTCTCTTTTACATTGTTAGAACGAGGATCATTAGGAGTGCCATTGACTGTAGAAAGAGCACCATCAGGAAGAATACCATTAGTACCAGAAGAACTGAAATTACATCAGTTTTTGTAAGATCTAGTCTGAGACCGACCATTTTGAATAATTGAGAAATTGACTTTTGTAACCGAGAGTTTGATCTCCCACTATGGTTGCCAATTTTTTAGGGTGAAAACAAATATACTACAAAAGATTACTTTCATGTAGGTTCGAGAGATCAAGCTCGAACATGATGAGCCTAAATCAAGAAATGGCCGTTCACATCCTACTTCGATCACAAAGGTGGAGAAGATTGGGTAGGTATTAAGGGAGGGAAACAAAGAAGGTTGAGAAATATTTGTGTGATAAGTAATTGCAGTGTGTGAATAAGAAAGGATTATCTCTGAGATTAATCGCTAATTATGCTTATCTTAGTTTCTTCTGCCTTATGTTCTTGTTTCGAATAGATGAAAACCATCCATTTATAGTTCAAAAGAGACACACTGATTTCTCTTAAGTGGTAGAAGTTACAGAAGAAGTGAAGGAGTAACTATTGTGGAGATTGTATTGGAGTCATTTCCGACAATCAAGGAAGACATGTATGACCACTACTCCTCATTCTCTCAACTGTCCCACTACTTGTTACCTTCTTGTTCGTGGAGGTGTTGCCACAACTAACGATTTCCATGACCGCCATACCAATACCCCAATGGGAATTCACCCATGTGTTGTATTTGATATCTCGTGGAAATAGTGGAGTCATGGACTACCACTTTGTTTTGATTAGGTCAAGTTAAGTCAAGTCAATGACTTGCTAAGTAAGTGAGGCAAGTTATGCAACTCACTAAATTGGTGATCAAACTAATCGTTGTTGAGTCTGGGAAGTTCAGTGGTCATGTATTAGCTTAGAAGTAACATGTCATATTTAATGGTTAAGTATTAACTCTTAAGTGACTTAGCATAAACCTGGAAGACATTTGAAACCAATACTGTAAAGAGCTTCTTAAGCAAGAAGGCTTATCATATGATCATGTGAGATTATTGTTGGTATTGGGCCAGTATTGATAAAAATAACGTATTTCTAAGAGGAGCATCTAGCAAAGCTATTATTAGCTTCTTAGAGCAAATGGTAATGTGTTAGTTCTTTTAGGCATAAAAGCTAATATGTCAGTGTTTTGAGAGTGAAGCTAATGTTTTAGCTTCTAGAAATGACGCTATATTATGTTAGGGCTATGGAGTTAGTACCAAGGATGCTTGAAGTTAACACTTCATCTAGGTCAAGAGTATTTATCACCAAAGTTCTAGCGCCAACGTACTTGTGGCGAAGGGCGCGCTAGGCCATGGAGGACGCTAAAGCCAAGGATGCTAAAGCCATGGACGCACTAGACCATGGACGCATTAGGCCGTGGACGTTAAGCATGGACAAACTGGTCCATGTACACATTAAGCCATAGACGCTAGACATAGACGCACTAGGCCAAGGACGTGTTTGGCCAAGGATGCACTAAGCTAGGGACGTCCATACCATGGACGCACTAGGCTAAGACATGTTGGGCATGAATGTGTTGACCAAGGACGCAAGGACGTTCTAAGCTAAGTACATATCAGGCTAGGGATGTACCAGGTTAAGGACATATCAGGCTTGGGATACATCAGGATGAGGACGCGCTAAGCCAGGGACGTATCAGCTTATGGACACGCTAGTCGTGGCGTTGTTAGGGTTATATGCGATAGCTAAGAGGAGTTAACGCTTTTAGTGCTAGGGAAAGAAATTAGTGCCAAAGTGGTGCTAGCCCAAGTGGATACTTCTAGCCTGGCGCTAATGGGAGGAAAGTGTATGGTTATCCTATCCCAGATGCGCAATGCGTCTTTTAGGGCACTGCTCGCATCCAAGAGGAGTGGTTCATAATTCGTAGATAATCTTTGAGCGAAGTGCTAAAGTAGCATATTTAAGCTCAGAAGAGAAATTTGAGAAGCGTTTATAGCGAACGAAGCGTTAAGCTAGTTGGGGTTTAAGCATTAGCTATTCCCGAATTTGATAGATTTTATTAAAATATCGATGCGCACTCGAGACAAGTTCAAGGAATTCAACTGTGAAATTTTATGCGACTTGAGACTAGTTTGATATATGACATAATATTGTGAGTATTGAAGAGGCTGCGAGGCCAGTTCAGAATATTTGTAAAGAATCTGTATTCTTAATTTGCTTGTCGAATATAAGTAAATATATAGTATTCCATGTTTTGTTATAGAGTTAGGCATGTGCGCATAAGTATTCGCGTATCCTTTTGTATTCCTGCTGCTTGGCAGAGGGCAATTTTATAATTTTAACCCTTATCAAAAACTCACCATTTACACTATCTTATCCTATTTATTCGGTATCCCTAACAAGGAGGATCATCGGACCTGATGCCGTTTCCCGATTAGGATATCTCATCATCGCTAGGTACTAATCGATGGAATATGTTAAGTATGAAAAATACCTTAGTCTAGGGTCTAGGCTACCTTGGGGCTTACTCGGTTGCCCAAGTACGAATGACCTAAATTCAGGGATCCCTTTTCGAAATTCAATTAACCTCTAGGCCTAGGTCATGTGACCACTTTTGTTAGTTCATGTGTGGTCCCTTAGACTCTGGTCACCTAGTCCAGAGTCCTCAGATCACCTCGGAGAAGGTGTCCACTTGTGTCCCCAGTACGAATGATCCATTTGACCTCTTCGGGTCGTGGAGTTTCCTTAATTAGTCTCTAGGAAACCCCTTCGACTCTGGAAATGCCAGAGCCCACAGATCACCTCGGGGTAGGCACTTACCCGTATCCCGAGTATGAATGACCCATTTTACAATCATGACTTACCCTTCTAGAGATGATACAACTTCAAGTGTTTTATGTTCCAGGGATGATCCATACCGCTCTCATATGGATTTAGCATCTTGAGTATCCTCACCTACTTTAGATAATATCGTATAAGGACCTCCCCATCTAGGCGCTAACTTTCTCCCTTATTTTTCTATTTCATATTGCAGGATTTCTCTCAGCACCAACTGTCATGGATGGAACTCTCTAGGCCGAACCCTTTTGTTATACTCTTTTTGCATCCACCTCTGGTAATTCTCTATCTTCCTTAATGGTGTTTCTCGTTCCTCTTCTAGATTTTCTAGCTTAGCCAGTATCATGTCTGATGTGAAATTCTTCATCCATGCCTCTGATTTGGTTGTGGAAATCATCATTTTTGTTGGCAATATTGCTTCTATTCTATATGTGATCATAAAAGGTGAGAAGCCTATAACTTTTCTATTGTAGTCTGATAATCCCATAGAAAATTATGTAACTGCTCGCACCAATCATCACAGGGTCCATTCAGCTTCTTCTTCAAATTATCAGTTATTGTCTTGTTTGTTATCTCAGCTTGGCCATTGCTCTGGGGGTATATGGGTGTAGATTTTCTCTTCTTGATTTGATAAGTGTTGAACAACAAGTCTATGTTAGTCCCTTGTAGATGTTTCTCATTATCTGATACTATTACAGCTGATATCCTGAATCGGCAGATGATATGCTCAAATAGGAATTTGAAGATGTCCTTATCTTGAATGTGTTTTAACGCAGCTTCCTATACCCATTTGGTAACATAATCAGTGGCCACGAAGGGATATTTTTGCTATAGAGTTCCTTTATAGAAAGGCCCACAATATCCACTCCTCACTTAGCAAAAGGATAACAGATTAATAGTGAATTTAATGATGTAGAAGGTACATGGATTTTCTTCCCGAATCTCTGGCACTCTTCACATATTTTTTTCCATATGCTTTGCATATTCATGCACATAGGACCAAAAGTAACCCATGGTCTTGTCCCTTTGAGATAGATTCCTTCTAGAGTTGTGGTTTCCTGTATCCTCATAGTGTAATTCAACTATCTGGTTGCTTTGTTCTTTGCCCGGGCGCACATCTGAGTAGTGGTCCCATAAAAGATTGTCTGTACATGACTTTGTATCTGAGATGATAGTTAACTACCCTGCTCTTGATTTTATGCGCTTGAGTGGTGCTCGCAGGTAGCTCTTCCGACTCGAGATAACGATTGATAGGCTCCCTTCAATCACCAGGTTTGTATGGCCCCGACCCGATTATGGATAATGACTCTCTGTTATCTTCTACATCGGATATTAAAGTGGTGAGAACTCTTCCAACTCGGAGTGCTTCCACCGTTGGATCTTGTAACATGGATATGATATAATCCAAAGCATCTGCATGCATGTTACTTCTTTTACAAATATGCCTGAATTTGATGCTTGGAATTTGATTTATGTAGTGCCAGGATAGTTTCAGATACTTATGCAGAAAAGGCTCTAGAGTTTGGTAATATCCCCTTATTTGTCTTATCACCATATGAGAGTCGCTGGTAAGCCTTACTTCTGTTAATCCCAATTCTATGATCAGTCTTAGAGCATGGATCACTGCCTTATACTCGGTGATATTATTGCTAGCCTTGAATTTGAGTCTGAAAGAATGGACTATCTTTGCACCCATTGGTATTGTAAATATCATTCCTAGCTCCGATCCATCATTGTTGGATTAAAAAACTGTGAACACTTTCCACCTTCGAGGATGACATCTCTCCAGAAGACTTGTTGATCATCATCTTCCTTTTCCATCCCGGGTATGTCTTCTACCTCTTCTTATTTTCTTTTTTTTTCTTCTTCTTCTAAGGGGAAGTCAGTCATAAAATCAGCTATGGATTGTAACTTGGTTGTCGTAGGCATCTCATAGAAGACGTTGAATTCTTTGATTTGGGATCCCCACTTCGAGATTCGTCCTGATCTAGAGGAGTTATCCAGAACCGATTCTATGGTAGGTTTGGTTAAAACCCGAATCTTGTGGGCTTGGAAATTTCTCAGCTTTTATGTTGCATAGACTAGGGCAAGGACTAACTGTTCAATGTTGGTGTAATTTTTCTCAGCTGCGGTCATGGTTTTACTGATGAAGTACACAGGCTTCTCCTCTTCACCCTTATATATGGCCAATATTGCACTGATGTCATGGGTTGTAGATCTTAGATAGATGGTGATAATTTCCTTTAGATCTGGTCTCTATTGCACTGACAACTTCGCGAGATGCTCCTTAATCTTATGGAATGCCTCTTCACAATCATCTGTCTATTTGAACTTATCTCATTTCCTAAAGGTGTTGAAGAAAAGCTTACATTTATCAGAGGACCTTGAAATGAACATGCTTAGAGATGCTAGACATCCATTTAATCACAAGACATCTTTTACTGTCGTAGGTGATGGCATTTATCGTATGGAACGAACCTTATCGGGGTCTGCTTCGATACCATTTTTTGTATTTATATAGCCCAGAAACTTCCCAGATTTTACCCAGAATGTACACTTCGCCGGATTTACTTTCATCTTGAATTTTCTCATCTGGTCAAAGATTCCTCTTAAGTCAGATACATGGTCCACTAATACTTTGCTTTTGACCAGCATATCATCTACGTACATGATACGTGTCGTAAGTGCAACAAATTAATCAAGATATTTCCGACTAATTAACTAGTAATATAACGGTAGTAAGGATCGTTCCAACAGAGAGCCGTGTAATTGAGATGTTATTTAGATCCGCAACTAAGAATAAAAGTAAATAACTAAAGAGGATTGGTTTGATTAAAGTAAATTAAAAAGTATAATAAGAAAAAAAATATGATTAGGGATTCTTTCGCCGTTACCAAATGTTGACTGAATTAGTATACTTATCTATCTTTCTTTAAAACCATTCATCACCAACCGTATAATAGCAATACGCTCTTTTATCCCCAAAACTCCTTCTCCTTCTATCAATGGATACAGAAGCGCTCGACTACCAGATTTTACCCATCCGAGCCATCAAGAATAAACTCTCCAGGTGTAACCCGTTTGAATGCATTAGGCTTATGAATTTAGGTTGATCCTAGCATCAAACGCATAAGCTCGGTCTGCTTACTAGTGTTGTCTTCACACACAATTGCTCCAGAGAATCTCTCTGCAAGGTCTCTCGTTCTCTACTTGTGTAAGAGATGTTCGATTATTACACCATCTCACAACTCTCTATTAATAGTAAAATAATCAATAAATTAATTTAGCATGCACTCCAAACCATTTAAGAATCACTCATAAACCTTCAATATAGTAAAGACAAGTGACAATGATTAAACCTCCAAATCAACTTGTATAACTAATAAAGCTTCATACTTAGAACATTGAATTCATCCTTAATCAACAAAAAGATTATCTACGCATAAAACAAAGAAGAATGGTTTCCCCCTACGGGAGTAAACCCTAGGTTTAAGCTCTAGAATTATAGTATGAGAGGTAGAAGGCTGTAGGGATTCATTCCAAGATGTAGAATATCTCTTGTTTGAGCCTGAGATGTCTTCTTTTATATCCTTCAATGCTTAGACCTCAAGTTTCCTCTCCTTTTAGGGTTTAGAATCTTGTTGGAACTAAGTTTCCTTGATTTGAAAGTTAAAAACACGTCAAAATGGACTCTATAAGTTAGCCACAGTCTAGATGGTCAATTCATATGAACCGTGCTGACTTTAGGACCAAAATAGCTCCAATTCTCTGTCCCAAAACTTGTTCCAGTCGGCATAGTCGATTCCCAATGAACCGTGCCGACTTTAGGGCTTAAAAATCCAAGTTTTATGTATGGAAAAGTGTCCCAGTCGGCATAGTTGGGAACCACGCCGATTGAAATGTTGTAGATGACTTTTTTTTGCTTCAGATGTTTTGTCCATAACTTCTTCGTCCGAACTCGGATTGACCTCATTCTTTTTACATTCACTTTGTATTCTCGTTCTCTTCAATATAGTATAAGAAACTATGGATTTGAATGATTTAAATTGGGTCGTTGGACCTTTTCCATTGGTAGACTTCAATTCCTTAGTACTTTTATAGCAATTTTCACTTTTATTGGGACAAATCACCTAATATAAGACATAAGATAGAAAACAAGAATAATAAAAAGAATTATAGGCAAAACAAGCATGGATTTTGATACTAAAAACATGTGAATTAAGCACTTATCAGTACACCTTAATTTTTTTATGGATCCAATCTTCGAACATGTCTTCCAACAGCCTTTGATATGTCGCTCCTGCGTTATTTAGTCCGAATGGCATCTTAGTATAATAGCAGAGTCCCCTGGGTGTGAACAATGCTGCGTGTTCTTAATCTTCGAGAGCTAGTGGTATTTGATTATAACCAGAGTAGCCCTCTATGAGCGTTAGTGCTTCGTGACCCTTGATTGAATCAACCAACTGGTCTATACTCAGGAGTGGGAAACTGTCTTTCGAACACACTTTTTTAAGGTCGCTGAAATCGATACAGATTCGGACTCCTCAATTCTTTTTGGGAACTACCACCATGTTTGAAATCCCTTCGGGGTAGTGTGCATTTTAGATTATTCCTACTAGTTGCATTTTTTTAGCTCTACCTCTAATGAAGGATTCAACTCCAGTTCTATCCTTCTCATCTTTTGTCAAATAGGTTTAAAGTAGGGATCAATCTTTAAGTGATGGCAGTAGACTAGTGGATTAATTCCCTTCATTTCTTCCATGTTTTAAGCGAAAACATCAATATATTCTTGAAGTAATACCTTCAAATTTATAAATTGTTCTGGACTTAGCAACGACCTTATCTTTACATGCCTTGGTTCTTCCTCCGACCCAATGTTGAGATCTTGGGTTGGCTCCAGAGCTGTAAAATTTGGCTTGGGTTCTTCGATAGGGTGGTGCACTATAATTGCTATACAGCATGAGTTTTGCTTTCATATCCAATCTCTTGAGATAATGCCAATATTTCTTCTAAATCATGTTGATATTTTTCTCCTCGGATTCTACTCTTCTCTTTCCTGCTTCTGGCTCGGCTGGATGCAAAACTTCGCTGCTTAGGGATCTCATATTACTTCTACCACTCCCATCGGGATTGGGAACCTTATTTGTTGATGATATGCCGATGCTACTTCTTTGATCCCTGCAATCCACGGTCTCCCGATGATGGCCTCATAGTGTGAAACAACATCCACAACACAAAAGTTAGTAATCGTGTTTATATATTCTCCTCACGACATTCTCAAGGTAACTTCTCCCTTTGGCTTGGTGACAGATCCGTTGAACCCATAAATGTTGTAAGTAGAGGGGATAAGAATATGATTCGATATGCCAATTCTATTGAAAATATCATAGAATATGACTTCTACCAAACTACCATTGTCCACTAATTTTTTTTTGACTACCCACTCCTTTATCATCAATGTGGTTACCAACAGGTCTCCATGTGCCTGACCATTTGATGGCATATATTTGGATGAGAATGAGACAGGTTGCACTATCCAGGATTCCATGGGAAGAGTCTTGGCGACACTATAGATTTCTTTCCCAGAATGATCCCTCTTATGAATTCGTGATATGATTCCACTTCCTAACTGGAAAATTTATGTGGAAGAGTGGGAAATGGTGTTATATCAAAGGAATCTGATATCTCTCTGGATTCGGGCTTGATGCACTGGTGCCTCTACTGATGCCGACTGAGCTTGTACATGCTTCTGCAGAAATCTGTCTCGGATCAAGTGCTGCATTATCTCTTTCACGTCTCGGCAATCATTAGTGGAATCCCCTGAATTGGTGATAAGCACTATAATCTGGGTGATCTTTTGTCCTTTCAAACTGAACACCTCAACTTTGGGGATAATGAATATCATTTCTCTTTTCTACTTCCTTGAAGATTTCTTCCAAAGTTGCATTTAAATGGAGCATACGCTTTATCCTCGAATTGAGTTTTTTTCCTTTCAGAATCCAGTCTTTTGAGGTTGATCCCTTGTCGTAGCGTTCTCCCCTTTTTTATGCCCTTCTAAATTCTGGATGTGGAATGATATTTTTTGTTTGATTTGGCCCTACCACCTTCGTTGCTTCCTGAACTTGTATCTCCTGCACCCCTTCCTGAATTTCTTCGAGAACGATGTAATGCTCTTGTATCTTCCTTATGTCCTTCAGCGTCTGAGGTTTCTCATTATAAATAGCTAGGTAGATCGGGACTGTTATTCCCAGAGCATTTTTGAACCCAAAAATTTGTTGATCAACTGGTACCTTTCTGATCTCTGTGCATAATTTCCTCCACCTGTCTGTAAGAGACCGAAGTAACTTCTTGATCCCTCTAGCCAGCATAACAGTTTGTTCACCCGAGGTCGGCGGTGATATTATGCATATAGGTTTCCAAGAAGATTTCAGTTAGTTATCGATAGGTCCCAATCGATCCATGTGAGAGTGAATAGAACCAGGTTCTAGCCGCTCCTTCCAGACTAGATGGGAAGAATTTACACATCACCTTATTGTTCTGCTTCCAATATAATAGAGTAATCGCATACATCTTGATATGCTCCACATCATCTCCTGTTCTATCGAATCGTGATGTAAAAGTTGGAAGAATGCACTTCGGGGGAAACTCTGCTCTCACAAGCCTTCTGGTAAAAGGAGTGTTTTCAGCTTCAGTCATCATTTCAACTAGTTTGTTGTCATCACCTTTACTTACCATTTTTATGATCATTGCCTCTAGATTCTTGACCTTTTCTGACATGTTATGTCCACGTATTTAATTCTCTCGAACTGGTTCTTCTTCTGAGGTAGAGATTTCTCTGGTACCATAATATCTTCTGGGTGGTAGCTCGGTCTCTAGGGTCAGTCCTGGGTGGAACTGGATCGGGTGTTACACCCCTACTAGGAGTTGTTCGAAAAGTGCCACTGGCCGCTGGGTGCGTTTTTCCACTTGATCCTTCTCCGTAAAATCCCCTTAGTATTTCACTTCGCCTCGTCTCTCTGTTTCTAAGTAGATTATTCTCTTTTTGAAGGTTCTTTCGCTTCAAAGCCCTCATCATATCTTCTTTCTTTTGATGGTTTGCCAGTCTTCTTGCCAGAGTTGCATCCATACTTCCATGACTAGACAGGTCCCTTCTCGGTGGATTGATTCCCTCTACAATTTGCCTTTTCCCCAACATAATCTAACGATGTCTCTCTGTATCTACTTTGGCTGCTGATATTCGTGTTGTTTCCGTCATCATCCTATGCTCTTCCTCGTGTTCCCTTCTTCTCGCCTTCTCCTCCTAACTGTCCGAGGCATACAAAATCCATCTGGGGGATACTCTCTTTCGCCCTTGATCCCAGGATTCTCTACAATCAATCCTTCATTCTCCCGGGATGGGTGGATCTCCTTGTTTACTGGTGGCATCTCAGGACGGATTCTTCTCATCAGGATCTGTTTGTGGTTAGTGTTGCTTTTTTTCCCTGATGTCGTGAGCCCCTCCTGTAAACTGGCTCATGTTGTTGTCCGACTTTGCAAATTTCTTGTCGGAGCGGATGGACTGGCCATCGATTCGTGTTGTCTCCAGATGTTAACCTACGTCCAGAAGATGAATACACAGACTCACTATAACCTATTAAAGGAAATAAAACAAATTTTTAAAGATTCTTTTGTCGGGTTCTAATCCCTTCTGACATTTTATAACTAAAATGTCAGTGTACATAGGTAGTTTTCTATTTTATGTCAGAGTTATACGCCCCTGAAAAAGATTTTTTGTGGTCTAAGTGATTTTTTAGGAAAGAACGTCATAGCCAAAATATTAGGTTTGTCTCAGCTAACTTTTAGCGCAAGTCTGCTTTTTTCTGTTACTGGGCATGTGGAAACTGACTAGCTTGCCAGCTACGGCGACTGGAAAAATTATTTTATTGGTTTTTGAGTAAGATACATAGAAATCCTTTTGTCTAAGTTCTCACTCTTTATGATTTTAACTTCTTCTATTTTGGACTTGAGATTTCCAAAGAGCATAAAGGTGTAGGTTTTCCTTCAATGATTATGTTTAGACCATTTGAATGTCGTTGGCTTCAAATGATCCTCACTTTCTTTTTGGGGAATTGGCTATGGAGGTTTCCACCATTCCTCCATCAAGTATAATAACAAAGTTTTGTTAGGGTTTTAAAAGAATAGTGACCGAAACGCCATAAACTTTGTGGAAAGAAAATACAATTTTATTAAAACCATAAATTTTATGCTAGTCTTTTTAATACAAGCTCTTTTTGAGCAAAAGTCTTTTTTTATCATTGAAGTATTTTTCGAACATATCTTAAGAAGAAAAAGTCTTAATATTTTTTAGATTAATAGCCTTATTACTCTTAAATCCATTTTAGTCTCAAACAACATTTCATAGACATATTGGAGCTTGTAGATCTAAGAAGTTAGCTAGTATCAACATAAATAACCTTCAACCGGGATCTTTTAGCTTCAACAAAGGTCTGCGACGCTTTAGAGCTTGTAAAACTCGTTGTTTTATAAAGTAATCAACCACAAAAGTGCTCAACAAGATGCAAACGTCCATGTTTCTAGCGCCAAAATGTAGTTGTATAACATCTAAATACCCATATCTAACCATTCATTCACAAATAAGTAAATAAACTAGTTAACTAAGAACATAATAACATTCACACAAGAGAAACACGTGGTTCGATATGATTACCTTCGTCCACGGGGGTAAAATAATTGATATTATATAGGAAAGAAATGCCTTACAACGGTATGAACTCCCTCAAGAACACTCAAAACCGTGCTTCCAAACTTGTCATCGCTCTCTCTCCAAATGACATAACCTACCTCCTTCTTTGGTTCTATCCTAGTATTTATAGACAATATGTGTATTACAACCAAACTTCAGCGTTTATCATTTACATCTGAATTGATTTAGTTTATTCGGGGGTGTGACTCGAATATCTTGATATTATTCCCCGACCCTCTTCGTGAGTTCTCTCGATGCATTCTCTTTTATCCCGACTCGTCCTTGACACGATCCGAAGCATGAGTAGTCTCTTGCTCTTCCCTTGGTTACGACCCGAAGTAAGGCTTGTATCATGACCCATGTCAGATCCATTAAATGCTTCTATCACATCACGCGTGCTCCGTTATTACATTTAATGCTTTGTCTCCCCATTCAAACGTGGCCGTTGATCCTCTTTTTACTTTCCACGCGTCATTACTCTAGATTGATGTGGTGGATATCTCGTTTATTGTGTTAGACCAAAAAGATTTCTTCAGTGTTTCGTTTTCATCTTATTATCATGTTCCCTTTTTCCAGGATGTCTACGAGTGCCCTCAGATATTTATCCACTACAACAAAAGAATTACCAAGAAACATATGAACAATTTGTTTTTCACTTCCAACCAACAGTTGACCTTTTGGTTTCTTCTATAGCCATTTATAACTTATGTTTTCCGTTCCTATTGGGTGGTTTTTGCTTACTCAACTTTTTTATCAACACCTTTACATTGAGATCAGTATGAAGAAAGCATGACATATGAAGTGAATAGTAGCCGCCATCATAGAAGCAATGGAACTTCTAGAGCAACAACTTCTGTGACATCTGAGCAGAATTAAGTTTCAATGGAGTTAGAGACAAGCTGAAATTCCCCTATTTCAGAAACAAATACAAAATTGAGATGAACATGGCTCTTTTGCTAACAAAACAAATCACAAACTCTTTTTCGGAAAATTATCTCCCAAAAGTAAAACTTCAAGCAAAAACATTGCAGAGATCTATCTGGGTGTTGAACTAATGCTTGCATTCCATCCTTTTAATCAAACATAGCAAAATAAAACTACGGTTCCAAAATACGTTGAATATAACTTTATGTTGTTGAACACATAAAAAGACTTTATGCTGTGGGAGCTGTTTTTAAAATATGTAACATACCTGCTTGGTGCCCTCAATTACAGAAGGAGTCGCAAGAAGGTAGGAATTTCTGAAGTCCCTATAGGATCAATAAAGGTTTCTTACCCATGGATAAATCCCAACATATTTCAAACTTAACTATGGATTAAACAGTCACGGAAGTACGACAATCAACATGCCAGCAAATTTAGTTTGTCTGTGAGACAACTCGACTAGATTGGTAGACCGGCCCCGACGAAATTGGAACTTAATGTATAAATCAGTACGTGCAGAGTACGAGATGCGCAAGTAACATGATTCAACGTGTTGTGGAAGCAAGTATCTGAAAATTTAAGAGAATACGACAATCAGCACCAATTTCACAGTTGTAAGGTAATTAAACAGTCACGGAAGTACGACAAGGGTCGTGGAAAAGAAATAGGAAATGACATTCTGCATTTATGACTAAGTTGGAATACGCTCTACCATCTGAGTTAGGACGGCGAGTAAAAATACGTGGAAGGTACCTGCAGTGATCAGATTCAGATTCATATACCTTGGTAGACGTGGAAATTCGAACCAATGATAACCATGTAAAATGACGCGGCTTTTTAGTTCAGTACGAGCTTTTGGATGGTCTAGGAAGTTGAATATAACAGATTCTATTCGAATTTTGTAAATATTTTAGAAAAAGAAAAGGTTACCTATATATAAGAGATGCAAAGGAAAAATGTGATAACCCATGTTTGATTGTAACCTTACATAGGGGCTCCATTCTCCGTAGAGGGGTTCCTGGATTCAAGGCGAACCAAAAATCCGTTTAGGGGTATTTTAGGGTCTATGTTAAATATCCATATTATACTTTTATCTATAAAAAAGTCTAATTTGTCCTTCAATTAATTAAAATTTAAACAAAATAAAACCTTACAAAATTTTAATTCCAATTCAAAACTTTTCCCTCTCCCTCTATATCTCCTCTTTTTCAACCGAATTTTTTCATCGAATCAATTAATTGGTGATTCGAAAATTTCGTCGTCGATTAAACTCTAAAGTTCGTGATGAAGAATCCTACTAAAGGTGTAGAAGGTAGTAGTGATGACAATCAAAAACAAACTAAGCAACCTAATGAAGAAATTGAAGAACAAATTGGTGGTGAAGGAAATCAAACTCCCCAACCACAACAAATGGTGTATATAAGCTATCCAATCGAACCCATGTTATTTTTAGAACCCTAAAGTGATTGATTTTCTTGTTTGATTGATGGTTTTGTTACAAAAATTGGTTTACAGAAACATTTACGGCTGGGTTCGATTGGAAACTCAACTGTAAATGTATGTTCTCAAGAACTTACGGTTGGGTTCCATTTGAACCCAAACGTAACTGGTTTCTTTTGAATTTTACGGTTGGGTTATTAAAATACCCAACCGTAAATCAGAAGGAAGGAGATGAAGATGATATTTTACGATTGGGTTCGATTCTGAACCCAACCGTAAACTATTTTAAACTCAAACCCAACCGTAAAATCATATGAATAGATTTGAAGATTTTTTCATTTCTATCTTGTACAGAATTGAAAGACGAAGTCAACCCAAAAAAAATGAGGTCAATCGGACATCATATGAGGGAGTTATGATCAAAACGGTGAAATACAAAAAAAAATCCAG
>JAJJMC010021917.1:209299-357877 GCA_023531435.1 Papaver californicum | reverse complement strand
GCAAACCTTCTTTTGTCTCCTCTGCCACGTGACACTTCTTTTCTTTCACCAACTTTCCGTATTTATACACCACTTTTCACACTAAAAGAAGTCTCTCTTCCTATGACATCACCAATGCACGGACCCACTTCTTGTACTTCGTCCAAGTCTCTTCTCTTCTTGATTTCACGTAATCACTAGCCAACACCTACAGTCACGTCCTTTCTGTTTCTACCTTCCACTAAAACAAGAGACGCCACCTAAGACCAAACAACACTCCTCTCATGTCTCCATCGTTCCCCTCACTTCTTTCTCACTTTTCTTTCTTTTGTCACCTTTTACTTCTGACGCTCACATGCTTTCTTTTCCACCTACGCCTACTACTCCCACGCTCTGCCGTATTTTCCTCTCATTTCAACTAAAATATTACGACTTCTCTTTCGCTGTGTCCACTACAACTAGTAGTCACGACCACTTGTGGCTTTCCTGATGGGTGTGGATACTAATTTCATAGTATTTATTCGTAGATTTGAATTATATGCGAACCACATGTTAAAGCATAAAATAATATAATTAGTATAGAATCAAGTACCATTAAATATAAATTAGACGGTAAAAATGTATATATTAAGTGCCTATCAGCTGCTTTAGAAGCAAAATATGAAGCGAAAACTGCTGGAAGTAAAAAGTTTCTGGTAGCCAAGTTCCTGGAATACAAAATGACAAATCTTTGGTTGACCAATTCCTTGAACTTCACCGCATTATCAATGAAATTATTGCTGAAGGTATGGTGATAGATGAAACGTTTCAAGTGTTTGCTGCGATGAGAAATTACCTTCTTCATGGTCTGAATACAAACGAAGATTGAGACATGAAACTGGTGAATTCAATATGGTTGAATTGGGTAAGAAGATTCAAGTGGAAGAATTGCTCTGTTCCAAAGACAAGAACGTATCTTCCGCAAGGGACATGTCCAACAAGGCTCATGTGATTGAACACAAGTCTTCAAATACTGAAAGGGGCGACAACAACAAACGCAAGCCTGGTCCGCACAAGAAAGGTACATTTCTGAAACCCAAATCTGGCATTGGTAAAATTAAAGGTGCGTGTTATGTTTGCGGAATTCCTGGCCATATGGCAATGCATTGTAGAAAACATAAGGACTTTAATAACAAGAAAAACAATGCTAATTTGGTTGAAAGCAACAAGAACGAGTTTTCTGGCATCGTGTCTGAAGTCAATTTGGTAACCAATGTGAGAGACTAGTGGGTAGACTCTGGTGCTACCAAACATGTCTGTGGAAACAGAGATATGTTCACCTCCTATCAGAAGGTAGGGAAAGGGGAGAAACTCTACATGGGTAACTCGTCCGCAGCACAGGTTGCGGGAAAAGGTAAAGTTAGGCTAAAGCTCACTTCTGAAAAAACTCTCACATTGAATGAAGTTCTTCATGTTCCGGACATCTGCAAAAATATTGTATCTTGTGGTGTTTTAGATGATAAGGGTTTTAAACTTATTTTTGAATCTGGGAAAGTTATTGTCACTAACGGTAAGGACTGTGTAGGAAAGGGATATAAGACTGAGGGTCTCTACAAACTGAATGTAACCTCTGTTGAAATGAATAAAATTGATTCTTCTTATGTTTGTGTATCATAGAATGTTTGGCATGGTAGACTTGGTCATGTAAACTATAAATCAATGGATAAAATGGCTAGCATAAGCTGCATACCCAAATTTAGTTTGGAAAATGAACATAAATGTGAAATATGCGTAGAATCAAAATATGCTAAAAAATCTTATAGGAAAAATATTTAGAGAAATTCTAAACCATTAAAATTAATTCATTCAGACCTAGTTGACATGAAATCAGTTCAAACTAGAGGTGGTAACAAATGGTTTGTCACTTTTATAGATGATTGTACGAGGTACTGTCACATATATTTACTTAAAGGTAAGGATGATGCCTTAAAAGCCTTTAAGATGTATAAACTAGAAGTTGAAAACCAAATGAGTGCTACCATTAAAACTGTTAGGTATGACCGTGGTGGTGAGTATGTAATTCTTATAGGAGATTTTTGCATAGAACACGACATTATACATGAAGTAACCCCTCCTTATTCACCACAATCTAATGGTGTGGATGAACGGAAAAACCGAACCCTTAAGGAGATGATGAATTCCATGTTAATTAGTTCAGGACTACCTGCAAACTTGTGGGGGGAGGCCGTCCTATCAACTTGTTATGTCTTGAACAGAGTACGCTTTAAAGGATCAGATAAAAATCCATATGAGTTATGGAAAGGTAGACAACCTTCTTATGCATAATTTAAAGTGTGGGGGTGTTTGGCTAAGGTGTCCATTCCTCCACCTAAGAGAACCAAGATAGGACCCAAAACTGTTGATTGTGTCTTCATAGGGTATCCTGAACATACTACTGCATATAGATTTATGGTTGTAAGTTCTGAAATATCTGAAATTGGTGTGAATACAATTATGGAATCTAGGGATGCTGTGTTTTTTAAAAATATTTTTCCTTTGAAATATGAATCTCACATGATATGTGTTGATCCCCTAGATGTCCCTTCCTCTAGTCATACATTACCTTTAGAGGAAGATGATTTTGAATTTGAGCCTAGAAGAGGTAAAAGACTTAGAACTGGAAAATCTTTTGGGCCAGACTTCATAACATGTTTAACTGAGACTGATCCACAAACTTATAGAGAAGCCATGACTTCTTATGAAGCTCCATGGTGGAAAGAATTCACCATTAGTGAAATGGATACTTTTTCACCTATTACGAGAATTACTTCCATTAGGATGTTAATTGCCATTTCTGCCATTCATAACTTAGAGATACATCAAATGGATGTAAAAACAGCTTTTCTAAATGGTGAATTAGATGAAGAAATTTATATGGACCAACCTGAGGGCTTTGTAGTGAAAGGTTGTGAAAACAAAGTTTGTAAACTGAAAAAATCTTTGTATGGTTTGAAATAAGCACCTAAACAGTGGCATGAAAAATTTGATCATGTAATGATTTCTAGTGGTTTTAAAATTAATGAATCTGACAAGTGTGTTTATACTAAACTTGTGAATGATGCATGTGTGATTATATGCTTGTATGTTGATGATATGCTTATACTTGGTACAAACATGGATGTAATTAATTCCACAAAGAGCATGCTAAATGAGACCTTTGACATGAAAGACTTAGGCCACGCTGATGTGATCTTATGGATGAAAATTAGAAGAAATTCTAATGGATATAGTCTTAGTCAATCTTATTATATTGAATCTGTGCTCAGAAAATATAACCAGTTTGATTGTAAACCTGCTTGTACTCCTTATGATCCTTGTTGTAGACTCAAAAATTATAAGGGTAATGGAGTTTCACAACTTGAATATTCACGTGTTATAGAAAGTCTGATGTATTTAATGAATTGTACGAGAGCAGACATTGCTTATGCTGTGAGTAGGTTGAGTAGGTATACTTGTAATCCAGGGCAGGATCATTGGGATGCACTTATTAGAGTGTTAAGGTACTTGAAGTACACTTTAAACTTTGGTTTAAATTATGAGAGATACCCTGCGGTCCTTGAAGGATTTTGTGACGCAAACTGGATATCAGACTCAGAGGAGTCTAAGTCTATGAGTGGATATATTTTCACTCTAGCATGCGGGTCTGTATCTTGGAAGAGTTCCAAACATATATGTATAACTCGATCCACTATGGAATCAGAGTTTATTGCATTAGATAAAACAGGAGAGGAAGCCGCTTGGATAAGATGCTTTTTAGAAGACATTCCTCTTTGGCATAGGCCTGTGCCAGCTATATCTATACATTGTGATAGTCAAGCTGCAATAGCTAATGCTAAAAACAGCAACTATAATGGGAAGTCTATACACATTCGTAGAAGACACAATTCCCTAAAACAACTAATCTCAACTGGCGTTATTTATGTTGACTTTGTGAGGTCTAAGGAGAATATCGCGGACCCTTTGACGAAAGATTTGTCCAAGGAGATAGTTAGTAATGCATCAAGGGGGATGGGGCTTAAGATCATTAAATAAAACTTTCCATGAAGGATACTCAACCTTACTGACTGGAGATCCCAAAATCAAGGTTTCAAATGAGACAACTAATTTGTGGTGGGTTAAAGGAAACACTATCAGAGAATTTCATTCTCTGTTCCTTCCCTATGGTGTAGACGTGATAGTGTGGCTGCATGTGAAGGATGACTTTTTATTAAGTCTTAATGAGTTCTATAGTTTCAATTTAAGATTGAAGTGGGGTGTAGCAGTAAACACTCTTGATGGAACTCACCTATCTGAATGAGGAAGTGGGCCATTTCCTATGAGAATTGAGCTGATTCTCTAGAGCATTCTGAGAAACGGGATACGTCCAGCGCAAAAATGGACAC
Source organism: Papaver californicum (assembly GCA_023531435.1). Classification (NCBI taxonomy): domain Eukaryota; kingdom Viridiplantae; phylum Streptophyta; class Magnoliopsida; order Ranunculales; family Papaveraceae; genus Papaver; species Papaver californicum. Next base: position 353,477 of record JAJJMC010021917.1, on the reverse strand, counting down.
AACGACACGAACTTGAAGCACCTAGAGAGATATCACGCGTGGAAGTTATTGATGAACTGCACCAAACGATGGCAGTTCAAGACATCGCGTTCATTGTCCATCAAGTAATTCTAGTAGTTTCTCACTAATCAAAGTTTCAATACCTTATGGATACCTATTGCCTAAGTGGTATTTCTCGCTATCTGATTTCTGATTTTCATCGGGTTTTCATTCATGTGGGGGATTGTTGGAGAAAATGAACTATTATTATTACTTGTTTTTTGGTCTTGGTAGGAATGGATCTTAGGACCAAGGGGTCACTAAGGAACTAGGCTAACTAGCTAATTTTCACTTTTGTGAATAACCTTTAGTCCCACATTGGAGAAATTAAAGATGATTCCTCTCCTTATTACGTAGAAAGTTACTTCTAAGGGAGGGCCCTTAGAGGTTTAGACACTTTTGTGGTTCGGGGAGGATTAAGGCAATGGGCTAGTTGGTGCAACCATGTTTTTCACACACGCACGGTGCTTCGCACCGAAGCACGCACACACGGGCTCGGGTGCGCTTGCGTCTTGCATTTTGCCGGATTGCGGACTTGTGGACTTGCGGACTTGCGGCTGTGGTTGCGGTTGCGGGTGTGGGTGTGCGTGTGCGTGTGACTGTGGCTACTGCTGCGGGAATGAGTATAGTTGCGGGTGCGGGCGTAGCTGAGGCTGCAGGCCAATTAAGACTTACCTTTTTGAACATAAATTATTTCATTAAATATTTGTTTTAAATGTGGGGGCGTCTGACCCCGCGAGTATAACTCTTGTCATAATGGAAAATAAATTTTTGCTCGTTTTATTACCGTTCAAATTAAATTTCGCACTTAAATTTTTGATTAAATATAAAATTTATTCTCATTTATTACTGCGCTGATTTCACTCCATCTTTGCCTATAAAAGAAAAAAGAATTCTTCATTTCAAAGCACTCCAGAGCAGGCTACTATCCCTAGCTCTTTTCCCCTCTTCTTGATTTGTTTTGCACACATTGCTTGTTTATTTCCTTCCATATCAATTGTTGTTGAGTTCGTTTGAGGGTGACTAGTATTGTGCTTATACTAGTCATAACGGGCAGTTCTATCCTGGACACATCTCCGTTGTTGGGGTATAGCATCTCTCATTCTTGAGGAGTACCCGCGGACTATTGTGTTAAGGACAATTTGCTGAGCAGGTGGCTCTGTCCAATGTGTGTTTATAAATCAGAGATTTCTTAACCTTAACAATTTTCTTCTGTTTTAGTATTTTCATTGTTGCAGATCCAACATGAATTTGAAACCAAATGTTTTAAAGGAGTTTGAGCTCCACTTCCTTTTAGTTTTACAAGAAACAAAAGCGTAGTGTTTGTTTTGGTGTTATAAGAGACCCTTTATAAATGTGTTGGTGTTTCAGTGCTTACTATGGATTTTGTTTTCTGGCATTTTCTATGATAACGAGAATCATATTTATGTCATTCACATCACTATCCAGCAAACCGGTTACTTGTTGATTGAACTTTTCTACGCAACTGCATATTGTTCTTGTGTGCATTTTGGTCTTTTTAAGAAGCTAATAAGTAAGCTATTAATTGAACACGCCTTAATAACCGTATTAAGTATAATTATGAATCTGTTAAGAGTCTCGAATTTTGACAAGCAATGGTTAATGGAAAACATAAATAAAAACCATTTTAGAAGTAAAAGATTGAAGACGAGAAATTGATGATAATTTTTGGACCGAGAAATAGTAGTCGCTCGGTGTTATAGTGAAATTGTGAAAGCAATAGACATTGTGGATGTGGATGTTGAGATCAGGTATCCATAATAGCTATCGTGCTTATGAGTACCGATGTGGCCACAATAGTTATCATGCTTGTGAACGTGCACCAGATTAGGAGTTGTCAAGTTTTCCGAGTTTAGGGACATCATTATTAAAATTATGTGTCACGGTGAGCACTGGTTGTAAGCCTAAAGTATTCTAGTGTTGGTTGAAAAGTCTAATTTAGAGAACAAAGTGTAAAAGTTATAAAATGGAAGGTTACGAAGGTTTAATAAACTTAAAGAAATTGCCAATAATATTTGGTTGAACAAAACTCAATAATTAAGGTTCTAAAATAATTTAAGAAAATTAATTACTTAAGAAGCGTGTTCGAGTAAACAACCTAAACTGAAATCAAGAAATGATTGAGAGAGTGTATTTATGCTTTTGATGCATCATTTGGTTTGTTTCCCCGCTGCACTATATTATTTTTGGAAATTTCCTACTGGGCTGTTGTGGTCATCCTCTTTTCCTTCTTTTACTACAAAGTATACAGAGACACTAGCTGAAAAAAAAAGAAATTATAATTTATCATGGGGTTTTGGACATATCTTCGAATTGTATGATTATTTCAATTATGGATTGTAACCAATTTAAAGTGTTTTGTGAATATTATTTATCTCCTGAATAATATTAATTATATTTTCTTTCGTAGTTCTAAATTATTCTTATTTTTATAAAAACAAATTTGGACCAACGATTGTGGCGCTGCGTGATTCTGGACTCGGCTTTAGTGCCAGAATTAGCGGAAATTCATAAAAAATCATTAACTCTTTTAATAAAGTAACTCTATTAATCTGTAAATCAACAATTAATCAAACATGTACATATACTTCAGTTACTTCAGAGTTAAATGCACAGCATTATAGATGATGTTTACACAAAGAAAGCAGAAAAAATGTAAAAAATTTGGGTGGTGGACAACATACCATATTATTAGAGGTGTCATAGTTTGTTATTGAGTCTTAGTCAATCTTGAGTTGACTGTTGTTGACCTTCCTAACAACTGTCTTTGTTTCTCTCTCTTAATATATAGTTTGTCCTGTAACAAAAAACGCATTTTTATCATATAATAAAATTAGAACAACTTTTCCAAAATTATCATAGTCTCAGAGAGGGTTGATTCTTTAATATCTTCATCAAAAAATTTCATCTAAACTTCAGATCTTGATAATTCAATATCATCTTAAATATCTTTAGATCTCTAGGATCATTTTAATATCTTAACCAAAATTATTTTGATAAATCCTTCATCTGGATCTTATATTTCTTGAAATCTTGATTCATTACTCTTCATCTGGATCTTATATTTCTTGAAAAATCTTTTGATAAATCTTCATCTGGATCTTATATTTCTTGAAAATCTTGGTTTCAGAAAGGGTCGATTCTTTAATATCTTCATCAAAAAATTCCATCTAAACTTCATATCTTGATAATTCAATACCATCTTCAACATATTTAGATCTCTATTATCATTTCAATATTTTAATCAAAATTCTTTTGATAAATCCTTCATCTAGATCTTATATTTCTTGAAAATCTTGATTCATTACTCTGAATTTTTTCAGTTTTCTTCATGCATGTTACTCGAGGTGTGGCTAATCGTCATCAAAATGTTTGGAATAGTAATTTCACTTCTTTCGCTGCTGAATATGAAAATTAAAGTTCTTCAACAAATTTCACTTTTCCTTTACTAATATCTCAATTTTTATTTCGATCAAGCTTGATTCAACAAATTATTTGTTGTAGAAAGATCAGTTTGAGTCCATTTTTATCTCTACTAATATATTTGTGTATGTTAATGGGGAAGTTCAAGAACCGCCTTCTGAGATTCTTACAAATGGTATTCCAGGACCAAATCCACAATAAATATATTGGCGTAAATTAGATCGATTCGTTGAAAGATGTTTAAAAGTTAATTTTACTCCAATTATATTTGTAGATATTCTTGGTTGATCATCTGTAAGAGAGATTTGGTTGTTTCTTGAAACAAGCTTCAATCAATAATTTTCTGCTTGTCAAAGTATGTTTCTTAAATAACTCAATAACATTTGTAGAGTTAATCAATCCATACGTGTTTCCCTTTATACTATCAAGACAATATCTGATTCTTTGTATATATTTGGGGAAAAGGTTAGTGAAGCTGATCTTACTATGCATATACTCAATGGTATAGGAAGGGATTATGACAATTTTGTGATCCCTTCTTACAATAGAGAATCATCCTATGTTTTTTTATGAGCTTAAAGCTAGGTTATTGAATCATGAGCAGTGGCTTCATAATCAACACCTAGAATCTAAAGAAATGTTTGATTCTCAACATCCAACTATACTAAAAATGTTCATTCTTGTGCAATTAATGTTGGTAGCAGTTTCAAGAAATCAAAGAATCATAGAATACTTATGGTTTTCAGCATAGTACATATTCTAATGGATCTACCTCAAGATCTGTACCCATTTTTGTTTTTAGTGGGGTTAGAAGACCACAAGTTGACTATTCTCGGGTAGAAAGTCAAATCTGTCGAAAAATGGGACATTATGCAAGTAAATGTTTCTTTCGTTATGCTCCTCCAAAGAATGTGGCCAATTTTGTTGGTGATGCTTCTGTAAATGTGGCTGAAATTGAGAATCTTTTTGAACTCTTAATTTCAATGTTGCGGACATAAGTGATAATCCTTCTAGCTCTACATGGTTATCTGACAATGGAGTTTCTTCTCATATGACAGATGGTTCAATACTTCAACATAATTATTTTCATACTGGAAAAGAAAAGGTCATTGTGGGAAACGGTAAGCAATTGCCTATCTTTTTAAATGAAACTTCATTTTTGCAAACATCTAAAACCAGTTTTAGGTTGAACAATATCTTGTTAGTTCCTTTTATTAAACATAATCTCTTATTTTTTGAAAAATTCACTAAGGATAATTGATGCTACTTTAGGTTTGATCCCTTTGGTTATAAGATTAGAGATATAGTTGATAATACTCGGTTGGTTCAAAGTGTTCTGGTCAATAATCTATATCTTATAACAAATCTGTCTACTTTGTCAAACAAAAACCATTACTCTTTTACTACTTCTCCTACTGCTTCTTCTAAAGGGTGGCATGCTAGACTATGCCACCCTTATACATAAATTATGCATCTTTTCAATTCTAAAAAGCACATTGTGGCTATTTATGATTGTGAGACTTTTTTACGTCATCAATATCAAGTTGTTAAAACCAAGAGATTGCCTTTTTATTTATCTTCATCCCATACAACTCAACCATTATCTCTCATTCAAGGTGATGTATGGGGACCATCACCTGAATGTTTCTTTATCTGATTTTAGATATTATATAGTCTTTATAGATGATTTTAGTCGTTTTAATCAGAAATACTCTATGACTCTAAATTCTGATGCAGCTACATGTTTTTCTCACTTCAAGAGTGTAGCTGAATTTCTTTTTCAACAAAAAAAAATCATTTCAAGTTGATGGTGCTTGTGAACCATCAACTGCTCAATTTAAGTTTTTCCTTGAGTTAAGTGGTATATTGATCAGAATTTCTTGTCCAAAAACCCCAAAACAGAATGGTGCCCTTACTAAAAGAAAGCATAAGCACATTACTGAGATGGGTAACACATTGTTTTTTCATTCTTGTTGTCCAAAGGAGTTTTGGTATGATGCTCTTCTCACTGCAACATACTTAATATATAAGACTCCAAGTAAAATTCTGGATTACATGTATCCTTATGAGGTTTTATTTCAAACTTTTCCAGATTATACTTTGTTGAAAACTTTTGGATCAATTTGTTATCCTTTCTTGGGTCATTCTAAACTTGACAAGTTGTCACCAAAGTCAGTAAAATGTATCTTTATTGCAATAGTCCTTTACATAAAGGATATAAATGTTACAATCCTCTTTCTAAAAAGAGTCATATATCAAGACATGTTGTCTTTGATGAACACAATTTCTATTTTTCTTCCACTAACTCAATTTCATCTGCTAGATCAGATTCTTATACATCTGGGGATTCTTCTGTTGATCCTACTACTATTGTTTCTGAAATCCCATCACTCATTGAAACTGTTCACTAGATCTAAAAGTGGGGTTTCTAAGACAAAAATAGTTTCCTGATCGTGTTTCTCACTTTTTTGTTAGACATCCTATTCCCACTGCTTTTACTTCCTTATTGACCTGCATTGATGAACCTAAGAGTTACAAGATTGCATCTGCCACATCACATTGGGTGTCTTCTACGAAGGAGTAGGTAGTTGCACTGGTTGACAACGATACATGGAAATATGTTCTCCCAGAACCTTGGATAAATATTTTAGGTTGTAAATGGGTATATAGAGTGAATTTAAAGGCAGGTAGTACAGTGGATAGGTACAAATCTAGATTAGTGGCACAAGGGTATAATCAACTAGATGGTGTTGATTTTTATGACACATTTAGCCATGTAGTTAAGTTTCCAACTATCATAATTGTGTTTATTATGGCTATTACTTATAATTGGCATGTTAGGAAGTTGGATGTGTTCAATGCATTCTTGTATGGGCACTTAGCTGGAAATATTTATATGGCACAACCTCATGGCTTTATTCATCCTGATTACCCATCATATGTTTGTAAGTTGAAAAAAAGCTTGTATGACTTGAAACAGGCACCAAGGTCTTGGTTTCATACATTTAGCTCTTTTCTTCTATATTATGATTTTTAAAATCAGTAAGTGATAATTCAATGTTCATTCTTACTCAAGGTTCTGATATGTTAGTGTTTTTTTTTTTTGTATGTTGATGATATTTTATTGAATGGTAGCTCCACTATCTTAATGGATAAGCTAGTTCAAGCTTTATTTTCTAAAATTTCAATGAAGAAATTAGGAGACTTGAGTTATTTCCTTTGTATTGAATTTCTGAGGATATATGATACTTTAGTTTTATCTCAGAAGAAATACACAATTAATTTGTTTAAGAAAGCCCAAATGTTGGAGTGCATGTCTTTTTCTAGACCAATTGCTAAAGCCACTATGGTCTCTATACATGATGGGGTGTTATTGTATGATCCAGCTGAGTATAGGATTTTAGTGGGTAGTTTATAATATATAACATTAACAAGGCCTGAAATTTGTTTTGTTGTCAATTATGTATCTCAATTTATGCATGCTCCTACTGATACATATGATTTTAGTTAAGAAAATACTTAGGTATTTGGAAGGTAATATTGGATTAGGAATCAGTTTTAGGGCTGGTGATTTGTAGTGTCTCAAAGCATTTACATGCTTTGATTGGGCTGGTTTCCTTGACACAATAAGGTCTATTTCAAGTTATGTGGTTTTTTTGGGTTATCCTCTTATTGCTTAGTCCTCTAAGAAGCAACCTACAGTCTCCAAATATTCCACAGAGGCAGAATACAAATGTTTAGCAGTGTTTGTTGCTGAGTTACAATGGGTGTCTTATGTTTTAAAAGAGTTACATATTCCTTTATAGGGTTATGTTCATATTTACTGTGATAACACAGGTGCCATTTCTCTAGCCTCTAATCATATTTTTCATGCCAAGACAAAGTATATAGAAGTACAATGTCATGCTATGAGAGAATTGGTGGAGGTTGGGTTCTTACAAATTCATCATATTGCTAGTAAGGATCAGCTGGCAGACTTATTCACCAAGGGGTTGTGTTTTCCATTATTTTCAAAATTGTTATTACAGTTGCTTGGCTCTTCTTCAAGGGCTACTAATGCTACTACTTTTGTTGCCAAGTTTTAGTTCTTTTACTTTAGTAATGTCATAGTCTGTTATTGGGTTCTTTTGTTTCAAACTGATTAGTTCTATACTCCTCAGTTTGAGGGGGTGTATTAGAGGTGTCATAGTTTGTTATTGGGTCTTAGTCAATCTTGACTTGACTGTAAATTATCACATACTAACTTATTAGAATCAGTGTATACTTAACGAAAATCAAGACTGGAATGTTTTTCTATCCATATACGTCCTCAATTGATCAAATCTAAATCCATTGAAGCTTCAAAATAAACCCTCAAAATTAGTAAACAACTGAAATATTATGACATCCACAAATAACCAAATGCATCAGAAAAACTTAACTATCTAGAGTCTAGACCCCTATCTTCTTCCACTACTCAATATGATTACTACTTATGAATCTAAAGATTAAGTAACTCATGCCCTAAAAACCTAAGAAACTGAAAAACTTACAAATTCAACAACGACTTGATTTCGATTTACATTTAAGGTTGGCATCATTTTAATAGTTCAACCGATTCTTATTCTATTCGAACAATAACAAGAGAAGAGAATTTGAAATTAGGGAGAGAAATGAAATATACTAAAAGATACAGGACAACATTAACATTTATAGCATGTTTGGATCAAGGAATCGAAGGCTAGTTAATGTAATTCCTAGGGAATATGCGCAATTACTTAAAACAAACAAGATAAATCAACTTTGTGGAATTAAGATTTTTGATTCATAGTAATCTGATTCCTTCCAAAATAATAAATTTTTATTGCACTAGTCCAATAAAAAATAATTGAATTACCTTAACCAAATGTTAGTTTTTTAGATTTGAATTTAATTCCTTGGAATCCAATTCCAAGAATTGTATTACCCCATAATTGAATTCCTAACATTCCAATTCTCCCAACCAAACAAGTTGTTATAGTATTGTGAGTAGATATCTAATTACGCCATTGACTAACTCAATTCAAGTTAAAGTCTATAATTAAAACACCCACTTCATTAATTAGCACTACTTAAGTACAACAGTCATCTCTTTCTGCTCAATCCCTTTCTCCACTGTTTTAGTTGTGCTTCCTATCGAATTTTCTTGTTTCTATAATTTCAAATCTATACTTATTCCCATCTTCTCCGTTTTTTGAATTTTCAAGATCTCTTTACACAAAATATCTTCAAACAACAAAATCACCGACAAATCTTTTCAAATTAATGCTTACATACACGGGATCAACATTTTTGATATTAAAGAAAAAGGTTCATATCAAACTTAAATTATTCATCTCTTTGATACTAAAGAAAAAGTCTCAACCTTTTTTAGTATGAATATGATTTTCTCTTTCCATCATTTTTTTTTATTGTTTTCTTAATTTGGATGTGATTTTCTCTTTCCATAATTCTATTCTTATTGTCAATCATAAGTTGTTTTTGTTTACAAGAGAATCCACATGGTTAAATCAGGAGGTTACCCTCATGATGATAGTGCTGGTTATGTTAAAAACATACTAAAATTTAATTCTATTATTATGGATATTTTTAATCCAAAAAAAATAAAGAAATTACAAAGATTTTCGAAGACATTCCACCTGAATTGGCAACGGTAATACTAGCTAAGACATCCACAGAAGCCATGTGAAGGTGTAGGTGTGTGTGCAAATTATGGTGTTCCATCACTAGAGAGAAGTTGTTTCTCAAGATGCATCACAGGGTTTCACACAAGACTCCAGATAAATTGGTAGTTGCGGTGTCAAAATCTCAAAGCTTTATTTAACAATATTAAAAAAAAAACATGGGTATGAAGATCGGTGGTATACAAGAAAAAATTCTACTAGAAATAAACACCAGAAAACCATATACATTCCTAAGATTAGCATTAATCAATGGACTTGTTTGTGTGCAATCCAATAACTGGTGAGATCCTACCACTCCCAATTGTGCCAGATGTAGAGAAACTCAAGTAATTAATTGGGTTTGGTTTTCATTCAAGGGAAGATTGGATGTTCGCGGTACAATTAGTTTCTAAATCCATAAAGAATATGAAGGTTTTCAATTTGAAGTTATTAACTGTGGGCGGAAGCAGTACTATGGCCTAGAGGGACCTAAGAAACTTCCTTATACATCGTTGATGGTACAAAGGACGTCTCATGTCTTCGATTACCATAGTCGGCATATGTTTATCCATACCTTTGTTGGTTTCTCAATCGAAATATGATCATTCGATATGATGCTATTGAGGATGAGATAAACATTGTTTCATGTGCCTATATTGGATCGCCAATAAAGTAATAACTATTTTCCGGTGATGCTCAACATGGATGGCTTCCTGCCATTGCCTTTGCGAGTAATAATAGAAAAACACTCAAAGTATGAAAGCTTGAAGAAATCTAAATCTACTTGGACATCATGCCACCACATCGACCTGATGTCTCTTCCTATTTCCAGATTTCTTATCCCACTATCTTCTCACAAGGAATCGATTATTCTCAACAATAATGAGAAATGATTTTTATCTCCAGAAGTAAGCTATTATGTTGAAAAATCATAGAGGTTTAATATGTTTCGAAAAATATAAGAAACAAACTACATGTGTTTGGTTTTGTGTTGAGCCTGAATTTCAAATGACATCCTTCACACCCAATTTGGTATGTCTTCAAAACTTGGTACAGGGCATGCAACTTGATGATTACTCACTGAATGATGATCTTCCTGTTCGTTTACGATCATGTCGCTGAACAAACTTTTTTTTGCTATGCACAAATGTTGATATCATATACTCTTTGAATATGTTGTTAGCTCTACAACTGCTAATAAATCCTATTGTTCTGTCTACAATTGTTAATAAAGTTATGTGCTTAAATCCATTGTTCATAAGTCGTTTGCTTCATTCCTTCTTAATATAAAAAATTAGTGTTTACACCTAAAACTTTTCAGATATATGTTTAACCACGTTTTTTTAGGTATTATTGTAGTTATCACTAAGTGTAAGGACATGTTAGTTTTTTCAACCAAACAACATGCCACATTCACCCTCTTGTACATATTTATCAATTCCTAATAAAAAAATTATTTCAAGATTTTATTTGATATTGGGTTTTTAACACACGAGACACGTTTTTAAAATTAAGTTAATATTAATACACATAATTAATATGTTAAGATAATATGATTACACTACCGAGTTTTGGTATGATTTGTTTTACTAATTTATGTAATACTTATATATTAACAAATATACAAGTAGCTAATATTCTATGCAAAATTAAAGGAAACTGTAAATCAAAAAAATAAAATTTATATGCAAAAAAGACATGAATATGTAAAATTAAAAAAAAACAATATTAATGTGTAAAGAGGAATTTGATTTTTTTTTTATAATTTGGGTAAACACTTATTCCCTCATTAGCTTAAGGTCACCTCTCAGTTAAGATGAATTAAGTATCATGTTGTTAATCAACATATTAGATTAACTAACTCTTTATGAACATTGTCAGTACAATATCCCAACCACTAATATAAAACTTAAAAGGAAAAAAAAATCTTTTTCAATTGAACAAAGTTTGAATTTGAAGATGTTGAACTTAATATGAATTCAACACCAATTTAAGTATGTTAGATAAATTTATTGAATTTATATATAGCCAATAGAAACATGTATTTAATGATTTTGTATTCAAACTTCTATACTAACTAACACAAAGGGGTGAAAACTTTTCTAAAGCAAACCAATTTGGAGAAAGCTACCTCAAAGCATAAATCAGGCTAAGTAATTATTTCAATCAATATAAGCTACAGCTATCTATACCACAGAATATGAAGATCAAACCGGAGAACTGGAGATTTTGATACCAACATTTTAATTTGCTTGAACCACCATTACAAGGCCTATGCAAGACATGTGTTTTACATTATTGGCAGTTGCCAAATAACTACAGCCACCCCGTAACTGAGTAGTGAGACCCACTTGAGTTAGTTAATGGATCCCTAAATTAGCAAATTCCCGAATTACGATTATAATTCACGAATCCGTCCGTATCATCCGTAGTGTTTGAAATCCCGATTTAGTTTTACGAATTTCCATCCTAAATCGAATTGTATGCGTAATAAGAAATTACCGAACTATATGGCCCGTATAATACTTTGTCACGTCATCACCAAATTACCATTCTCTATCATGTTTTTGGCTTTTAAAATCTTACATACACAAATCTAAGTCCTATATCACCAACGTACATGTTAATAGGAAAACGAATTAATTCCTTTGGGCTACACCTAGCAACATAATTGAATTTCATGATTATAATCCCATGATTCGACCAAAAACACATTGTAAAGAATTTTGATGATGCTTTTCGAGAAGATGAATACGTTTTTTGTTTTAATGATATGATTGAGAATCAAGAAATTTATTTTATGAGGATTTCCATCAATCGAAGATGCATGTATATCTCCAAAATATACTTCTACCAAATACAAATGGAGTCTAATGGGAACCATCACATCTGTTCGAATTCAAGCTAAATTTGAATTAGGTTTACTGATAACTTATGAGAGCTTTCTGACTTTAATTTATATATTCTAAGTATGATTGAAATAATTGGGTAGGTTTTCTTTCTGAATTGGAATACAATAGCAGTTTATACTTATTAAGAAAAAGTTGTGAATTAGAAGATTCTTGAAAGAACTTCACTTTTAAGTATGCAACATAATCTCTCACTGAGGAGGATATGGGATCCAATTTAATGGAAGGTGTGCAGAGCAACTATCAAAGTTTTAAAATGGACATACAATTATGTGAAAACTTTGGTCCAGAAATAGTTTAGGGAGAAACCTACTTAATTATTTTCTCATAGGCTTACTGCTAAGCTTGAGATTTGGAGTTATGATAACTTCTCCAAAATTGGTGAAGTGTTAGGGGGTTTTGTGTCCTTAGATGAAGAAACTTTACGATTTTTACTTTTTTCGATTATTTGTCAAAGGTTCTTTTTATAATATCCCAATAGTCCTTGTCGGACTTCGACGATTGGAAACGGGTAATGAAGTTGAACGTGAGTCGTATTATTCGGAGAAAGAAAAGATGTAAAATATTGATCTTGGCCTGGAAATATGGGAATTTAAAGAAAATATAAGGAATCTTTTGAATTCAAAATCTAAAATAAATAAATTTGATTTTGAATTTGAAGAAAAATCAGCTGGCATGAATAATGGGTCCTCATGGGACATGTGTTTCTTTCGCTTACGTGGAAGATGACGTTGGAAATAGAGATGAGGTGGAAAAAAATGATGTGGAGGATAAAAGATTGAAAGATATGATAAGGTGTAATATGATGTCGACAATGAGTTACTGTAGATGGTGAGTTTTCGAAAAAGGCTAGAATTGTAAAATTGTTTTCTTCCAAGCAACAAGAATATGAAAGGGTATGTGCGTATTTATGGGTACATGCTTAACTCTATAAAAAAATATGGAATATTGTATCTCTACTTATATTCCGCAAGCGAATTAACAATACAGATTCTCGTCAAACATTCTAAACTGGCCTTGAAGCCTCTTCAATGCTCATAATATTTATGCCATTTCAAACTAGTCTAAAGTCACATAAATTCCACGTCTGAATTTCTTGAACTTGCCTCGAATGCGCATCGATGTTCCAGTGACATCTATCAAATACGGGAATAGTTAATGCTTAAGCCCCAAAATACACTCTAGCTTAACGCTTCGTTCGCAACGAACTCGTCTCAAATTGCTCTTCTTAGCTCAAATATGCTACTTTAGCAATTTGCTGAAATATAAGCCACAAATTATGTGCCACTCCTCTTGGACGCGCCACAAGAAAGAAGCAATGCCTTAAAAGATGCATTGAGCCTTTAAGCTAGGCTAATCCTAGAATGTTCTCCCATTATCACCAGGCTAGCACTTGCCATTTGGCTTAGCACCACATTGGCGTTAGTTAGCCACCATAGTACTAATAAAACCGCTAACTATAGCGCTAGAAGCGATAACTCTTCTTATCCAAGTATGTCTTAGCTCGGCGCGTCCTCAAGCAAGTCTCCATAGTGCTAGCATCTTAGCTAGTAACAACCATGACCTTAGCACCTGAACCTTAGCGATAACTTTCTTAGGGCTAACCCTAGCGCTTAAAAAACGCCAACTAGCTTAATACGTCCTTAGCTAGCGCATCTTGGCCTAATACAGCCCGGAAAAGCACGTCTCTAGTGGATGCGCCCTTATCCAATCCACCCCTATCTTAGCTTCCCTAGTTGAAGCGCCACCAAGCCTAGCGCGTCCATGGTGATGCGTCCCCGAGTACCGGCCTCACCAAGATGATGAGCCCATGCCTAATGCACCCTTTCCTGGCCTAGCTCCAGCACGTCCCAGCTGATGCACTCCGTAGTGGAGCGTCCCTAGATGATGCCTTCTTGGCCGTAGCGCCTCAAGCTAGCACGTACCTACCTGGTGCACCTTAAGCTCTAGCGCGTCCCTATTTTGATACGCTCCCATGCCTGACGCGTTGATGCATGTCGTTTGTGCATAAATTAATTTAAATATTTCTACTAATACTAACAGGTAATATAGCGGTAGTAAGGATCACTCCCACAAGGAGTTGTGAATTGTTATTTTTCTTTGAGTTCTTATGTAACCAATGGGGGGATTATAATGAAATGAACTAAGGTAAACTAATGAAAGAAAATAAATAAATAAATCAAGGTTGAAATCAAGGTGAGAGAAAACTGGTTAGAGGTTTCATCTTCCATCACCAAACAAGTTCTTCAAACATTAGAGACTCCTACAAAATCATGGCAAGGAAGACTTATACTTGGTCCATCGACACCAACCTCCCTACCCGCCTGAAATTCAAAAAATTCTTCTTCCGGGAGGTTATTCGTCTCTTACTTTTTAATTATACGATAGAACTGGAAATGCTCGTGAGCACGTCTCTCGATTTCTCGAATCATTCGGAGGATATGAATAAAATCATGTGTTAAGCCTCTGATGGGTTGTCAAACGACCAAAATATTTCCTATATTTTCTACAGTAATAAGTAGAGTAGAAAGTAGAGATTCGTTCCCATAGAGAACATGAAATTGTTGTTTGCTTTCGACTTCTTAGGTAATCATGGGGGTTGTTGGGTTTCTAAGTTAAACTTCACTAAACTAAAACTAAAAGCAAAGTGAATAAAGGTTGTGAGTAAAAATAGAAAATATTGGTTAGAGGTTTCATCTTCCATCACCAAACATCACCAAACAAGTTCTTCAATTCATTAGAGATAATATTCAATCATTCTCATACCAATAATCCTAGAGCATCTTATCGCAGGCTTACTCCGGCAAAACTCCTTGTTTCATCAAAGATGCGAGAGCCACTCTTTGAATCCTTCTCAACGAATAACTTGGCGCAAGAGCCACTCAAGTTTAACCCAATGAAAACTATGGTATTTGTGAGTTGAGTTTATTCTAAGGAATCGGCGCAAGAGCCACATGGTTTTACCCTAGGTTAAGCTTCTATATATAATCGCATGACAACATCCCGTCGTTAACAACTATGTTGTACTACTTGTGATTAGGGTTCTTCGAAAATTCTGGATCTCAAACCCTAGTCTAGATTTAGATATGAACACAGGATCATTCAATTTGCAACTTAAACGAGCAAGTTTTCAATCATACATGGCGATATAAACAGTAGAACATAAGGGATAAAAGAAATAATTAATATTAAAAACTAACCATCCAAATTGATTCCCTTGTTCAGAACTTCCGATTACATCTCCAACCAATAGAAAAATTAGCTACTCATGGGTTTACTAAAACCCATGAAAAATATATAAGAAAAGAATAAAGGATAAAAGCAAGAGAAAACATCCTAGTTCCCCCCTTTAAAGGGGTAATCCAAAATTTTCTCTCTTATCTGTGGAGAAGTTGTGTAGAAAATTGTATCTAGGCTCCCCTTTATATAGGCTTTGGTAACCTCCTCTTGATGGCTATCCAACTGGGAAACCTAATCTCATTAAACTCTTCAAACTCCATTTGATCATTATCCAACTAGAAGACTTTACCTCCTCAAAAACCAACAAAAACCCTATATTTCACGTCAAAGGCGAGCCCAAAACGCTTTCCTTATTTCTCTTCCCACGCAGGCCCAATAAGGCCCAACAGATACCAAATCCAAGTTGGTTTCACAGTTTTTCTCATAACTTCTTCATACGAACTCGGAATGACCTCAATATTTTTGCATTGGCTTCGCCTATCAATTCTGTACATGATGTGATAATAATTGTTTGATTTAAAGGAGTTTCGATTTTTCTTTAGTTTTCTTCACTTGTAGCACTTCACTTCTTTATCACTTATAAATTCGTTTCCACTTCTTTTGGTTGAATCGTCCTAACATGAGAAACAAAATAGAAAAAAAGAATAATACAATGTATAATGAAAGAAAAAGAACTAAAACAAGTATGGAATTGGCACTAAAACCATGTAGATTATGCACCTATCAAATTCCCCTACACTTTCCTTTTGCTAGTCCTCGAGCAAACTACAAATCTAAAATAACCTAAACCACAACAACTCCCTTTTGTTGAGAATACGGTTACACTTAGCATGTGTAAAAATCCTTTAAACCCCTAGGTGTTCCTAGTGGACTAGTTATAGTCTCGTGAGGGTTTACAAGAGGTATACCCACAAAACCTAAGTTCCAACTTTTAAATATTCCAGAGCACCTGCATCTAAAGTGCTAAGAGGACATAAAGTTTCTGCACACTAATAATAAAAAGTTAGATTTATCAAAGAACATTATTCTCATGCTTAACTCTTGAATTAGGAGAAAACCACCATATGAAAAAATTCAGGTTCGAGAGCGATCGAATATTTCTTCCTCACCAATAGGGTTTAATGAATTTGACACTCAAAAGACGCACTATATGGTTCTTATGTGTACAGGAAAGAATGAAGATATAAATCCTGGACACGTTGAATGGTGGGAAGGAAAATAAACCTTATGAATTATATGAAGATGTTATCCCATAGAAACATGGGACGAAAAAGAATTTTTTTTATTTTTGTTGTTTTTTGATGACCTCTAAGAAAGGAAATAAACCAGTATATGAGGATAGGAATGCTTACTTAACTTCTGACCCGATTTACAATCAACACCACTCTCACAGCGAATGGAAATGTATTCGGTCTTCTTCGTCTTCGACTTCAACTATTGATGTTAAAATTCTGAACTTCGTAGAACTTTGACAACTTTGTAACAATTTTCCTCAAATTCTTGTTGCTTGAAACTTCTATGTAGATTTCTTCTCTTTCATGTCCTTAACTAATGAAATAACTCACTAACTATGAAATTAAAATGCATATTTTTTTTTGATTTTTTTTTAATAATATGCTACAAAAAGATAACAACTACAAGAATAATTAAAATGAAATTAACATGGACATGGGCAAAGGAACTAAGCACCTGATTCTTCATAACTTGTATTGCCTTGGTATCGTATAAACTTCGAAAACTTACATCTTTTTCTTTTTTTTTTCTTTTTGACTTTGTCTTGTCTTCACTTTTGATATAAAATTTTGCTCCTCCGTTTGTTGCTTGCAAACCTTGATTATACTCAACTTTCTTCATGATTTTGATGTCGTTATACTTGTTGATGATGATGTGTTTCTATTGCTGCTTTGTCGGGAGAATGGTACTAACTGCAAACAAGACTACAAGATAGAGTTAGCGATTCTGATGACACCCTCATGATTAAAGAAATAACACTCAAGAGATCAAAAAGTAGTACTGAAATTGGTGCGAAGTTGGGTATCTCATCATTCTACCTGGAATTTGTGCAGATGAAACACTCTAAACGGACAATTGAAGGTTTGGTGCCTCACTCATGGGTATTGAATGATCATCTTCTCTAATATTGTATTCTCTACCGGCGGTTTAAGTATCTTTTTTGTCAGCTCTAGCCTCTCAACAGCTAAGCAACCTGAATGTAGTTCTCTAATACTTCTAAGTTCAGTTATTTCGGTAAGAACTCCGTATGTAAACTTAGCTAGAAGTATACTAAGTGACTCTAAAATCTCTAAAAGTTGGAGGTTTATGCAAAAACTAAAAACTTAAGCTAAAAAAACTCTATGTATATGCAAATACTCGCCCACACTTAAACTTTACATTGTCCTCAATGTAAAATCAAGATGGAAAATCCTAATATGATATGCAAACTAAAAATTAAAAGAAAAAAGTAGAAGTACAAAACCAACGGGTTGCCTCCCATGCAGCGCTTAGTTTAAAGTCCTCAACCTGACCTTTCGGTTAGCGCCTAAAAACCAACAATCTGAAAATCTGGGGATCCACCCAGAAAACAGTCTGCAACTCTAATAACAACTTTCGAAAAATGTTAGCAAAAGATAGCAATAGTAAAACCATTATCATATGGAAGTTACCCCCATACTTAGTCCTTTCTAACTTGAAAGTGTATAGAGAATAAAAAATTCGGGCATTTCTACAGGTATCTCATGGGTAACCTGCATAGTGTTAGAATCAAGCATATCTAATGGTGAATAGTTAGAAGCAAAATAATCCGTTAAAACTTTTGAAGCACACGACTCCAATCCTAAGTGAGGTATTTTCCTAAAAGTTGGGTTAACAACTTCTTGAGAAACTACTTCGATTAGAGTAGGATCATTAGAAATAGAATTATGCAAAGGATTAGGCAAACCTTCCACTATCTCTTGTATTACAGGATCTGCATTGTTCTTAAAGAACTCCAATGAATTATTTACCTCATGTGTATCGTGGTCCTCTATCAAACTTTTCAAACAATCTTCATTAGTCTTTGCATCAATTAAAATATCGGCATCAACATTATCATTATAATGCTTGGCAAGCTCAATTGGGTCTTCCACGATAATAATAAATTCGGTTTCATTTTTAAATACTTCATACTCCTCGTCGTCATCATACCAGAAAGGTTTATACGCAAGAGCGTCTTCCATTGTGTACTCCCCGAGAATGTCATAATGAGTTAGTTCAGATGATATACATTTGTAATCATCGTTACTTTCATAGATAACATAAGTTTGTTCTGTGATAACTTTTGTGTTTCTAGTCCCAATTACATCCTCTTCAACACTTTTTACTTCATGATCATATATTGTTGCGGATTCAATTCTAGCTGCTAGGAATTTCTTTAGAACACTCATTGCATCATTCCTAATCTCTACCTTTTAAATAGGTGCTTGATCATTAATAAAATCAAGGCTTGACTAAGCTACACTACTTTCATCAAATATCCCCAAAGATTGTTTTTTTTAGAATCACCATTGATCCATATTCATTATTGTGCACAAGAATGTTAGAGCAGTTTTGGCTTTGAGACCAAATTTCTTCTTCTTTCATTCCTTCGTCATATTGACCAATACACATCATTAAATTCTCTGCATCTATTTGAAGTTCTTGAAATGATTCATTAATGCCCTGTTGGTGTAGCTGAATTTGTTGTTGAAGTTCTGCTAGCATGGTGGACATCTGTTGTTCAAAACTAGAGGAATCATTAGAAATATGACTATCCTCCCATCTTTGGGATTGTTCAATTATATACCCACTATTAGAAGGTTGGCATGTATGAGAATAATCAAAAGGGTACGTGGAATATTGATCATTACCAAAGGATTAGTTGTGATTATACTCCCCGTATGGTTGGAATTTTTCAAAGGGTTGAGATTGAAAACCAAATTGATTACCATTATTGTATACTTAATATGATGCACCATACATGTTATTTCCGTAAGAAAACATGATGAAACACAAAGATTAAAAGATAAAATCAAATAAAAATCTAAATAAAAAAATAAAAGTGATACCTACAACCTGTATTTCGAATTTACCTCCGCTTTTGAAGAGTTAGAAGTTAGATGTATCAAAGAACATTATTCTCATGATTAACTCTTGAGTTAGGAGAAAACACCATATGAAAGAATTCAGGTTCGAGAGTAATCGAATATTTCTTCCTTACCAATAGGGTTTTATGAATTTGACACTCAAAAGATGCACTTTATGGTTCTGATATGTGCAGGCAGGAATGAAGATATAATCCTGCACATGTTGAATGGTGGGAAGGAAAGGTAACCTTCTGAATTATATGAAGATGTTATCCCATAGAAACGTGGGATGAAAAAGAACCCCTTTTTTCCGATGATCTCTAAGAAAGGAAATCAACCATTATGTAAGGATGGGACGCTTACTTACCTTCTCACACGATTCATAATAGGCACCACTCTCACAGTGTCCCATAGAAACTTCTTTGGTCTTCGGCTTCAGTTGTGGATGATGAACTCTTGAACTTCGTAGAACTCTGATAATTTCTAACTCTCTTCTGCTCAAATTCTTGTTGCTTGAACTTTTTTATAGATTTTTTCCTTCCTCACGGCCTTATTGAGTGAATATCAAAACAAATATATACTAAAGCAATGATAAACTTTTTTTTTTTGAATGAATAACTTGAAAAATAATATGAAATTACTATGGTCATGGGATAAGGACTTTACCGCTTGATTCTTCACAACTTGTATTGCCTTTATATCATGAACTTCACTAACTCACATCTTTTAATTTCTTTCACTTTTGTACATAAGTTTTCAACATGTATATATAATTATGCCATTGTATTGTTGCTTCACTTGAATATGAAATTTGCTCTTTATTGTGTTGTTGCTTGTAAACCTTGAACGTCTTCAACTTTTCTCATGATTTTGATGTCGCTCTGCTTGTTGATGATGATGGTGTTTCTATGGACCTGTTGTTGTCGAAAGAGAGAATGGTGCCAACTGCAAACAAGACTACAAGATAAAATTAGAAATTATGATGGCACCCTCATGATTGATATAAATAACACTCAAGAGATCAAAAAGTAGTGTTGAAATTGATGCGAGGTTGGGTAGCTCATCATTCTACCCGGAATTTGCGCAGATGAAACTCTCTAAATGGACAATTTAAGGTACGATGCCTCACTCATGGTTATTGAATGATCAACAACTCTAATACTAAACTCTCTACCGGCAGTTTAAGTCCCTTTTTGTCATCTTCTCAACAACTAAGCACTTCGAATACAATTCTCTAATGCTTCTAAGTTCATTTATTTTAGTAAGAACTCCGTATGTAAACTTAGCTAGAAGTATACAAAGTGACTCTAAAATCTCTAAAAGTTGGAAGTTTCCCTGCAAATATATCCAAAAAGTTTAAAAATTCATACAAAAGTGAATACTAAAACTCTTAAATGCTTAACCACTCCCCCACACTTAAACTTTACATTGTCCTCAATGTAAATTGACTTATCCAATGTAATATTCAAGGTGGGAAATCCTAAAATGATATGAAAACTAAAAATTAAAAAGAAAAGGATAGAAATACAAAACCAGTGGGTTGCCTCCCATTCAGCGCTTGGTTTAGAGTCGTCAGCCCGACTCTCTCGTCGCCCATAGACCAATAATCTGAAAATTTGAGGGTCTACCCATAGAAAAATTTGCAATTCTAACAATAGCTTCACAAGAATATTAGTACAAGAAAATTGAATTGAAGATATCGCCCGATACAAATTTCCCCCACATTTAGTCTTTTCTACACTTGGAAGTGTATAGAAAACATAGAATTTGAGAACTTCTACGGTTTATGTTTCACAAACCTACATAGTATGAGAATCAAGTATCTCCAATGGAGGATATTGGGAAGCAAAGTCATTTAACATTACTTCCGAAGCACATACAGTCAAGCCATTAAGAGGTAAAGGAGAAGAATCAATAGGCAAGTGATTAGCCAAACCTTGCAAAATCTCTTGTATCACGGGATCCTCTTCATCCTTAAATAATTCAAGTTAATTACTCACCTCATGTGTATCATGATCCTCTATCAAACTCTTTAACCAATCTTCATCCGTCCATGCCTCCATAAAAATTTCAGCTTCAATATTAACATTATAATTCTTGGCAAGTTCAATTGGGTCTTCCACAATATCATTCAATTCGGTCTCATTCTCAACATACTCATCTTCGTTTTTAGACTCAACGTAATCAGAATCTTCATCAGTTTCACAACCTTTATCAGTACATCGTTTGAGTTCCATACGAATGGTCCTACTAATTTCTTCGAGAAATTCTTCCGAGGCTCTATCATCTTCCAACTTGTATAGTTTCTGAGCAAGTTTCCTAACATTCACGCGCTTTACACCATTAACTCCAATAGAATATCTCGTCCATGACTCTTCCCTTTGAACGGGTGAATGATCATAACTACGATCCGGAGTCGGGTGAGGTAAACTATTGTAAAATTCAGTTTGTGCAATATTCTCTCTATCACGATCAAGTTGGTCTAGTCTATGTTATAAATCTTGTAACCCATTTATAACATGCATACAACTCGAATAAAGCCAATTGGAAGTATAATTATCCCACCTTGGTGGTTGACTTACATACCAACTACAAGGTTGTTGGTATGTATGAAAATCACCATAAGGTTCTCTAGGATTCTGATCATAGCCAATAAATTGGTTTTGATTGTATCCCAAAGGTGGTAAGAAATTGTCATAGTGTTGTTGAGGTTGAAAACCGTATTGATTGTTGTAATATGCTTCGTCCATAAGAATTCAGTACCCTCCGTTTTTAATGGATAACAAATTCCACCAAAAAGTTGTTTCCACAACGAAAACCAAAAAATCTAAAAAACACTAAAAGAAAAACGTAAAATAGAACAAAAAAAAATCTCAAACAAAAACAATTGTTATCGCTCCCCAGAAGCGGCGCTAAAATTTGATGGGTTGTCAGCCGACCAAAATATTTCATATACTTTCTACAATAAGAGTAGAGTAGCAAGTAGGGATTCGTTCCCACAGAGAACATGAAATTTTTGTTTGCTTTCGACTTCTTAGATAATCAGGGGGGTTGTTGAGTTTCTAAGTCAAACTACACTAAACTAAACTAAAAGCAAAGTGAATAAAGGTTGTGAATAAAAATAGAAAATGTTGGTTAGAGGTTTCATCTTACATCACCAAACAAGTTTTTCAATCGATTAGAGATAATATTCAACCGTTCTCATACCAATAACCCTAGAGCATCCTATCGCAGGCTTACTCCAGAAAAATTCCTTGTATCATCAAAGGCGCAAGAGCCACTCTTTGAATCCTTCTAACTTTGCGCAAGAGCCATTCAAGTTTAACCCAATGAAAGCAATGGAATTTGTGAGTTGAGGTTATTCGAAGCAATCCGGTGAAAGAGCCACATGGATTTTACCTAGGTTAAGCTTCTACACATAATCGCATGGAAACATCCCGTCGTTAACAACTATGTTGCACTACTTGTGATTAGGAGTCTTCGACAATTCCGGTTCTCAGACCCTAGTCTAGATTTAGATATGAACACATGATCATTCAATTTGCAACTTAAGCGAGCAAGTTTTCTGTCACGGACCGGAAAATACCGTCTCCAGCGCGTTGCACTAGGAAGGCCAGAACTCCCTGATGCGTGATTTAAAAGAGAGTGACCGGACCTTATAGCTTAACTTCTCGCTGGTAAGTGCAGGTAAATTTTTGTTTTCCAAGCATGCCTTGTCAGCATTATACTCAAAACGTAGTTCCCACATCGTTCAAGCTACGTTTATACCATTCCAGGTATATTTTCCCTTTCAAACATGCTTTGCAAGCAAGGTACTCATACCGTAGTCTTCATATCGTTCCAACTAACCCTTGACATACAAAGGGTGCAAGGCCATTAAAGCCCACGGTGAATTCCTTTAACTAGCATACCATTCCAACTTAACCTCATTATACCAAGGTTTGAAGGCTATACAAGCTAAGGTTTGAAATAGCCTAGGTGTTGGTCCAAGGCTATACAAGAAAATTTTCCAGGCCTAACTCATGCCTTGGACCAACACCTAGGCTATTTCAAACCAAAGCTTTCGCTTCATCAATTCTGCTTCGGCCATGCGCTGGAGCCTGCACTTATATTTTTCTTGCCAAGGGTGCAACATCCAGGCACATGTCATTCAATACCACAACGGTTGCTAGGAAGTATGAACAATTCATCAAATGGAATTGAAACTTCCCCATCAAGTATAGCAACAATCATATCTTAATTAGCGTTGCGGAGCCAGATGATATGAGTACCAAATTGTCGCAATCATCTCTCGAATTAGATGATATAAGCGACAAGGTGATGCACCTCAATGCATTGCATTGCGGTTGCCTACGTACCCAACCCGTAGCTTGATGGGATTAAGCATAACCATAGTTCATCGGGTCAATTCAAAAGGGACAAGCAACTTAAGCCTATTAAGGCAAAGCCAACTTTGATTCCAACTTCATTGCAAGTCCAAAGTCCAAGCAAAGCCTAATCTGTGTAGGCCAGAGGGCTTTCGCAAGGTATAAAGTAGCTTGTGCATAACTATCGCTATTTATTATGTAAATATGCATTCTCAAGTACGTAGCACGATAAAAAGATGTTTTCGCATAATTCAAGCTTCATCGGCTAAGCTACCAGCATATTGATGCTTATGCATCAAGTATGCTCCAACGTATAGGCTACTTCGCATATCTACATGTGCATTACCCCTCATGCACATTCAAGCTTCATTGGTTAAGCTACAAGCATATTGATGCTTATGCATCAAGTATGCTCCAACGTATAGGCTACTTCGCATATCTACATGTGCATTACCTCTTATGCACATTCCAACAAAGCTCCCTCCCTATATATGTTTTATTCGCATTTCTACAAACAAATATTTGAAAGGTAGGGGTCATCCATCGACTGCAAGGCCGAAAATAAAGATTTCTTGCCAAAGCCGAGCATTCTTGATAATGCATCACGGCATAATAGTGCCTTAGCACTATGATGCATTTATCGAATAACGACATTGGCTCGGTGATGCATTTGGTCATGCATCACGGCATAATAGTGCCTTAGCACTATGATGCTCCAACTTATGCAACTTCGGCTTAGTGATGCATTGGATCATGCATCACGGCATAGTAGTGCCTTGGCACTACGATGCTCTCACTTATGCAAATTCGGCTCGGTGATGCATTGAATCATGCATCACGGCATAATAGTGAATTTGCTTTATGATGCCTCCTCGGATACGCATCACGCGTAGTAGGGCCTTAACACTATAATTCGGGATCAAGGCATCCACACCCTAATGCACATCTGGGTAAGCTTTATAAGCTTATGATGAAGCTTCAACCCAGGCTATGACGCATCCTTGAGTAAGCGCCATGCAAAAATTACGGGTGTTATATTTTCAATCATACATGGCGATATAAACAGTAGAACATAAGCGATAAAATAAATAATTAATATTAAAAACTAACCATCTAGATTGATTCCCTTGTTCAGAACTTCCGATTACATCTCCAACCAATAGAAGAATCAACTACTCATGGGTTTACTAAAACCCATGAAAAATATATAAGAAAAGAATAAAGGAGAAGAAGAAGAGAAAATATCCTAGTTCCCCCCTTTAAAGGGGTAAACTAAAATTTGCTCTCTTATATGTGGAGAAGTTGTGTACAAAATTGTATATAGGTTCCCCTTTATATAGACTTTGGTAACCTCCTCTTGATGTATATCCAACTAGGAGACCTAATCTCATTAAATTCTTCCACCTCCTTTTGATCCTTATCCAATTAGGAGACTTAACCTCCTCAAAACCAACAAAAAACCTAATTTTCACGTCAAAGACGAGCCCAAAACGCTTCCCTTATTTCTCTTCCCGCGCAGGCCCAATAAGGCCCAACAGATAACAAATCCAAGTTGGTTTCACTGTTTTGCTCATAATTTCTTCATACGAACCCGGAATGACCTCATTCTTTTTGCATTGGCTTCGCCTATCAATTCTATACATGATGTAATAAGAATTACTGGATTGAAAGGATTTTAAATATTTATTTAATTTTCTTCACTTGTAGCACTTCAGTTCCTTAGCACTTTTAAAGCCGTTTCCACTTCTTTTGGTTGAATCGTCCTAACATGAGAAACAAAATACAAAATAAGAGTAATAAAATACATAATTAAAAAAATATATCCAAAATAAGTATGGAATTGATACTAAAACCATTTATATTTTGCACCTATCAGCCTCAAAGAATTTTCAAAGTCCCTCACTGGAAGAGCCTACACGTGGTATAACAACACTGCTCCTAATAACATCCCTTATTTAGAGGACATGGATTATGCCTTATACAAGAAGTACTTCTTCGTCTCCGAGCAGATAACCCTATCATACCTGGGAAGAATGTTCCAGAGAAACAATGAGTACGACAATGACTATGTGAAGAGATTCAGAATTCAAGCACTGGATTGTCATGATCCGAATGTGACATCAACTAGTGAAGATCTGCATTAATGGTATGATCCCAGTTTTATCGTATTCTTCTAGAAAATTAACGTTTTCAGACTTTCTCTGAGTTAAACAAAGCCGCGAAGCGATCCGCCACGACTGCTCCTGCCCTCATGGAGAGAACCAGGCCAACAAGGAAAGAAACTCGTGGAGACACACGTGGAAGTCGACGCTAGTAACCAAACAGTACAATATTCAACCATTTGTGGGTGCTGTCAGTAAGGAGGGACCAAAGAGAAAAGCCCCATCCCAACAAGATCCATAAACTAAGCGTCTCCCTTCCACTTCGTCCATGAACTAGGCACCAACCCAGAGATTCACTCGCTCTCAAGGCGCCCCTAAGGGGCCACGACAACAACAACTACAACAATCACAAGAACATGATATGAAACCTGATATAACTTTTCCTGAGTTTCCAATCCCCATGGAAAAAGTTCTTGAAATACTGGAAGCATGGGTACAAAAGGGGATCGTCAAATTACCACCGGTGCGACGCCCACCTACCTCTCAGAAAATGTCAGACCCGAAATATTGTCGTTTCCATCGGTTTGTGAATCATCCCACCAGCGAGTGCAATGGTCTGAAACATATTTTCAATGAGAAAACAGAATCAGGGGAGTTTCAAATGGGGACTGAATGAGCCCATAAAAATCCACTTCTTGTTAGAAGCTTCACCATCTCTGGAGAGTCAGTCAACCAGATAGTTCAATCGTCAATGAAACGCATGTATGAACTCCTCCATTTTTCAAAAGAAAAGCGTAAAGATCTTTTCACTACCCTATATTGAGTCGTATACGATGAGCACCTACCATCCCTTGTTGAACACGCTTACACCCGAGACAAGCCCTCCTCGGATGGAGTGATGAATCAGAATGATAAAGGGGTTGACCGGGGATACTTCACTACGGAAAGCCTTAGAGATACTGAGTTCAGAAAGACACTAGTTGATTCTGGCATGAATGTCAATATTATCAGTGTCAGGACTCTAAAAACGGCCGGAGTGACTTGACAAGAAGCTACACGCTCGCCGACGACAGTCAGAGATCCCGAAGGAGTAACCAGATATGTTTATGAACACATCACTCGAACAGTGGTGGTAGGGAACACTCAAACAAGTACCAAGTTTCATATTATCAATGGGAGGCTCAATTACGACATGGTTCTGGGACGTGCTTGGCTCCAACAATCAGCAGCTATCATAAGAGCTCGGACAGAAGTTCTGCCTCGAGTTAAGCGCCCTATTCCTAAAGTCAAACCCAGTATTATAAAGGACTTTCCTCTGTACCTGGAGGAGTACCAGTTGCTCAAAGCCATAACGGGGAACCAAGCACCGACTGTGAGTGCATCAGCTTATGTCGACAAATTTCACACTCAGGTATCTCTTACCCAATTTGCTTCCTTGTTATTGAATTATCCTCACATATCAGCAGACTGAGGACTAGACTTTGCTGGAGACGACAGTCGTACATTAGCCTTTCATTATGAATGGGTGGATACTCCAACTTAATACTTCAACAAATAGGCGGAAAGTACTCCCACCTTTTATGAACCAGTAGAATTCTCAAGGATATTCCCCCTCGTATATGATCCGAGAGACATTAAAGAAACAGCTCAACCCTATGAACAAGAAATTTACAAGATTGAAACAATGAAGTCGAGTGGTTTCCGAGTAAGGGACCTGGTTCCCAAAGCATCAAGATATCGTCGTTTCTCCAACTAGGAAAGACCATAAAGAATCTCACGGGATACTATTGGCGGCTATTATAAGCTGATCACCACATAAGGTGAACCTATCGCAGCGGCTATTCACGACAAATGGCTCAAGGCTTTCGACTGAACATCTTATCATGGCCCCTATTTTCCATCATGTAGTATTTACAATTCATCCAAAATTCCTATCAGTATCACTATGGGCGTCCTTAGGATTTCAATTCCATTAATCAAGTAGAATTATCATTGCTTCTTTGAAGAAAATTTTTATGCATTACCCATCAGAACCTACTCACACGAAAATATTTCGAAATGCATAAAGGTTTGAATCCAAGCAAACAATTTAAAAATAACTCAAACCCCTCAGAAACATACTTTCACCCTCACATCTCAAACCAATCCTTGAAATTGGCTTTTGGGCCTTCATAAAATTTTCAGCAAGATAAGGACCTACACATATGCAAAAAAATAATTAAAAAAAAAAAGAATCAGCGTCCATGCCAGGGACACCACAATCCTAGATTTATCTACAGATAAGCGGCTAAACTTCTTTCATGTAACTCGACATAGTGTATGGAACATCAAATTCCCCAACGCGCAAGTACCCGGGAAAATTCCTGCTGGAGTCGAAGTCAACATTAACACCTACACCATGATACTCAATGGAGCACTACCCTCAACACGCATGCGAGCAGGAGTCCTCTCATGATTTTCAGTATGGGAGAGGGCATTATCTACATCGGGATCAACGGTAACTCTTTTTCCTTCACTAGTAAGATCAGCTCTCAGATTTCGATCATTCCCCCTAAAAGTAGAGAGGATACAGGCAAATTGAGTCAGAATGTCTCAAACACAAAATTCTTGAGAAATAATCATAAAACTTGTCATACATACTCATAAACATCACATACATTTATTATAGAATGTTATTCAATGAATTATATGAGTTGGAACAATCACAAAATATTTTACAAAAAATGCCTCAAAAGCAATTTTCACTACTTCTTGGAAACTCTGAAACTGACAATAATTGGTGATGAATATGGGCATGGTTATTATATCAAAAGTTTTTTATTGGTGTACACTACAACGTATTAAAATTGCGCATCAATCGGACAAGCGAGCTAAGAGTTATGACGAAAACGGCTAGCGGAGTCAAGTCTGAAAAACTATCAGGATTTCTTCTGAGTTCCACTGTTTGGTCGTTTTGATGCCCCAAACATACTCAAAACCTGTATTTCTATATACTAGGATATAGGAATTTATTTTCTAATAAGGATATATGATTCAATCATCCAAAACAGAGGTCGTATGAAGATTCTATGGCATTTTCCACAGGCATTATACTTCTGAAATTTTTATGACGAAAATTGATGAGATTTTATAATGAAGTCACTCATTCATTAATTTCACGAGAAGAAATTGATGCAAACTTATGAGAAGTACTAAAAATAATAATATGGTTCCATCATAACAGTCATATGTGAAATATTTAATTCAAAGAAGACATCTAAGAAAAGAGGGAAAATGAGGCTCAATTAAAACTGAATCAGAAGACTCGGAATCCGAGTCGGAGTCATGCTCGTCGTCACCCTCTTCATCAGAATCATGTTCTTATCGGTCTTCCTCATAGTCTTCTTCTTCTTCTTCTTCTTCTTCGGAATCTGTTTCAAGGTCCTGTACTTCAGAGTCATCTTTTGGAATCCCGTCAGGGTCTTCCTCTGAATCCTCTTCGGTCTCCTCATCTTCAACAGGGTCGAGAGGACCCGACGTCATATCATACCAAGCATCAGCACGCTCAGCTTCACGATCAACCTCGGTTCAAAGAACTCAAATGCCATATGACCCTCGTGATCTTCCTCAGAAGGATACTCATCCGTATCAGAATCAGGAGCCACCTCGAACAAGTTTTGTGACCTTATTCAAAGAACGACTGATTTTTTTATTGTACTTCTTGGGGAGAAGGCACCTTCATCCTTTTACCTCGGCAACCCAGTTCTTGATTGGAGGGTTTGAGTTACGGTTTTGATCACGAATTTCCATGACCTGCTTAAAACATAAATAACAAGATGAATACTTCAACACGAAATAAAAGAAGATTTATCAGGGGTTTTGGTCTACTAATCAAAAATCAGACTTACTGATATTCTTGTTGCTTCTGTTGAAAAGAAAGTTACTTCGCTCCAGAAGAACAATGATGAAACTAGGGTTTGATGGAATAGTATTCTCAGTATAATCAAGATATATATACATATGATATGCAAGAAAAATTTGGAAACCCTAGTTCTATTGGATAATGAGATTACGACTGAAATCCTAGCTTATCTAAGTTAGTGATTCGAAATATATAAAGAAGAAAAGAAGAAATGTTTACCTCGGCCGAATGCAAACTGGCGTTACTACCAGAACGTGTCCCTGGTTGGTTGTCAGCCAAGCAAAATTATTTCAAGTCTTTTCACTTCACAATTATAAATAAGAGTATAGTATTAAGACAAGTTCGATCCATAGGGAGATATGAATTGTTATTTGTATTTGAAAACTTAAGTAACTGGGGGGATTTATGATGATTGTAAATGAATTTAAACTAAGATAATAACAGAAAATAATTTAATGAGAATACTGGGTAGGGAGTTCTTCTTCCGTCATCAAACATGTTATTAACTAAATCAGACTCAATATTCAAATTTTGTCAATATCAATGACCCTAAAGCATCCTATCGTAGGTCTACTCCAGCAAAACTCCTTTTATCATCAAAGGCGCAAGAGCCACTCTTTGAATCCTTTTCACTAGATAACTTGGCGCAAGAGCCACTCAAGTTTAACCCAATGAAAACAATAATATTTATGAGTTGAGGTTATTCTAAGCAATCCGACGCAAAAGGCACTCAGATTTAACCTAGGTCATGCTTCTACACATAATCTCATGGCAACATCCCGTCGTTAGAAATTATGCTATGTTACTTGCAACACGGGTCTTTCGAAAATTCCGGATATGAAACCCTAGTTTAGTTATAGATATGAATTTATGATTATTTAATTTGCATACAATTAATAATTCAATCATACATGGCGTTATAATTAGTAAAATATAAACGATATTAAAGAAAATATCTATATTATAAGGGACACTAATGTTTCTACCAATCGACGGTCGTCCACAATTTGGATACATAAAGGACGACCCAGATTGAACATTACATTTGAAAAATACAATGGTGTTTTTACCAATCAACGGTCATCCATATCTTGGATACATAAAAGACAGTCCAGATTGAATATTGGATTTAATGGTGTTTTTTCCAATCAACGGTCATCCATATTTTGGATATATAAAGGACGGCCGAGATTGAAATTATGTTGGGCTACATCTATCATACAAAAAAATTGGTGCGGATCCGATCCGACGGCTGAAAATGATTTTCTGAACGACGTCGACGGTTTCCACTGCTTACGCCTTCATCCGACGTTCCAGATTTGTTGTGTCATACGTTTCAAACCCATCATTCAAAATACTTCTGTTACAAACTTCTCAAAACACTAGGGATTCTGAAAACACTTCTGTTATAAACTCATACGATCAAAATTAGGGTTTCTCTTATATAGCTGCTTCTCCCTCATCTGCAAATCGTCTTAATCTTCAAATTTTCTTATCGATATCTTATGTAGGTGTATATATAAAGGATACCCAAATGGTCGTTGTTTGTGAAATTTCAACTTTATAATTTTCCCAAGTATAGCATCATCCTCAGCAGGCTCAAGTTTTGCGTCAAATGGAAGGAAGTACTAAACAACTAATAATCTCATGTTTAGTTTCAATTTGTTGCAGATCGATATTAGTAAATGTTTTGTTCGTAAGCAATTTCACTCTTATCATGCAGTTAATGATGTTTCCCAATCTTATAAATTCACATGGAGGTTTGGAAACTATTCCAAATTGAATTAGACATTGTTTATCTGAAATTCTTGATTTCGGTTTCTTACTTTTACATGTGAATCTGATTCTCCGAAGCCTATACTATTCAGCTTAGCTCTATAATCTGTTTAACAATCTTTATTCTTTTCAGGAAGCCATGTTCAGGATATAAAATGAAGGAGCTGACAGGAAGTTGGATCTTTGTTCGTGATGGTGAAAATGGTGCATCAGAAGCGGACAGTGGTAAACATGTTTATCAGGTATTTACCATGACACCTATATATGTAATGTTGCTAACTCTCTAATGCATCTGGGTGAATGCTTGGATCCACATTAGCTCTGATTGAGATTAACTACGTATATATGGAGGACAATTAAGTAGTATCACGTAACCAATATGCTGGCTATTTTCTCATTATTATATTTTGTATCTCAGCAAGTGGTTACTGAAATAAGCCAAGTTTCATTTAGTGTTGATGGGAGTGTTTCGCCCAAGACGCCAGTCTCTATTCCTGAAGTGGCAAAGCAACGAGAACTAAGTGGGAATCTGGAAACTGAGTCAGACAAGATGAAGAATCAATTATCCGATGCAAGATGCAAAGAGCTTAGTGAGAATGACATCTTTGGTCCTGCTCCAGAGATTGTGGTTCGACCAGTTCCTGCAGCATGTACCTATGAAAGCAAAGATATGGGAGAACCTGCACCGAGAAATGTAGTACATCTATAAAAGTCTCCAATGTAAGTGAACTTCTTTTATTTTGTTTCGATGATGATTAATATTTCAAAGTCTTCTTCACATTAGCTTGACCTGTTCATAACCTACATGGATACTGAAACTGAGGTAATCTGAATACTGAACAAACCAAATGGTTTTTATAACAGCTACTAGGTTTTTTACTTTCTCTGGATGGGTTTGAGTGGTGGTTATGATCATCTAGATGACTGATTCTGAAATAAAAAAAATAAAGATTTTTTAGCCTCTGTATGCATTCAGGACGTTAGACCATCCTACAAACTTCCATCTCGAGTTTTTTCTTTCTCTTTTTCCTGACACTATCTCTTTCTTTATTCATTTATTCTGGATTACATTCTATCAAAACTGTCTATTCGGTCGATTTGGTTTTTGTTTAGTTCATTTTTCCATATCACTGAAAGTACTCATCGAATTACCTATTGTTGCAGAAAGAAGGACGCACGATTCGTATACAGAACACCCTCAATTTAAAAGGTATGTAGCAATCAATTTAAATTTATTCCAATCATATAAGTCCTTCATATTTGAACCCAAGGTTTGATTTTGATTAAAGGGTATTTTGTTAGGACTTCAGTTTTAATTACCCTGTCCTGATAATAGTTATGCTTTATTGTCATCTTCCATATTTGATTGACTTCAGTTTTAATTACCCTGTTTTTATCCGTGCTTCGTATTAATATGTTATGTACATTTATGATCCTTCTGTTGCTTTAGTTTTATGTATATTCATGATAATTCCGTTGTATTAGTGGGTTACAATACTCCTATCAAAGTATAGTTTGAATATGAATTGTTTTTGATGAGTTCTGAGTCTTCTGACCATGTATTCTCCAGCCCATTGTTGTCCATGTAGTAGTAGTTTTGCAATGTAACTTCTAAATAGATATATTTGAGCTATATCATTAGTTATAGTCTCATTAGTTATGTCCATGTACTTATCTTTGTCCTTGGAATAGTGGGCTATTCTGTCTTTCTAATATTGTCCCTTGAAAGATCATGGATTGTCTAAATGATTCTTCCCTAATCTGTTTTACTTGAAGTTGTTATAGTCAAACTGAATAGGTTGTGTTTGCTTGCCTTACTCATTGTCATATCACTGTATTTTATTTTTGAAATGAAGCATTGTATTTGAATGCTCGGACAATTTACCCTCTACAGCAACTCTAATACTCTTAGGTTTGAGTTGATATAACTTAATTAAATTTAGACCAATCTCTTCCCAATGAGATATAATCACCAAACCATCAAACAAGAACCCCATGTATTTGTCTGCAAGGAGCAGAACTATCATTCTCTATGCCTAGGAGACACGCACTTTCTTTACGTCATTCCAGATAGTTTTCATTGATGCCATTATTCACATCCCATGCTATGTTTTCTATTATTGGCAAATTTAACTGGCAAGATAAACGGATATCCAATTTTCTAAAATTAAACAAGTAACAATAATTTAAATGAACATTCAGGGAAGTAAATGTTCAGCAAACAATCAATATATCAACCATAGTTGGGTCTTTATAGAAAAAGGGGTTTAGAGCTAATTTTTTTCTTCTTATTTTTTAACTATTGCTTTACAGGTGTTCTGTTGTGCTTTATGTGGCCATTTTTATCATCATGAATGTGTTGCCGGACTGATTTATCCGGGTAATGAAGTTGGAAGTAAAACCTTCAAACAAAATTGTGCAATGGGGTCATTTACCTAACCTACTCATAAATACTATGAATGTAAACAAGATGAAGATGGTATACTAAGTGAATCGAGGTTTGTATTATGAAGAAAATATCGAGGGCATATCACCGTAAATGCTTGCGGAGGTAATCCTTTAAGTATGTTAAATGGTATTAAATTTACTGTAGAATCTATAATGCTAATGCAAGTTGTTAACTTTTTGATGCAGATTGGAAGCGTTAAAAATATAATAAATCTTGCAGCGGAGTAAATTCGTTGAAAAGTAACCGGTAGAATAGAAACCGATAGAAGTTAGTTGATCTTCCAAGAGATATCCTAACATCTAGGGTTTATCTAGACTTCGTTAATTTATTACGAATAACGACTATATATATGAAATTTCTTCGGGGTAAACCCAACTATGAATAAAAATCAAAATCAATAAACTCAACAAGTTTAATGAAAATAAAATAATCTTAATTAGTCAAAAAACTCCCCCTAATTTTCGTTTTTGGAGCTCTTTATATAGATAATTCCTACTAAACAAACTCTAAACTTATCAAAAACCTATAAGCATGTTTCCCAAAGTATCTACTACTTTTAGGTAACTTTACTAACTTATTAAAAACTCTTAAAATAAACTTCTAGACTAAGTTATCCTAAATAATTAATCCAAAAATTAATTATTTCTTTACTAAAAATAATATTAATAAAATATAAATAATAATAATAATAATAAATAATAGATTTATTTTTCATAAATCTCCTTTCATCATTCTACCGGTGTTGGAGAAGATTCGTCTTCGAATCTTGCCGGTACCATGTTCTGCATGTGTAATTCGTTGATGACAATCTTCATACACATGAATTGGTGTGTAAAAAGATAATGTATGCACCGTATAGAAGCATAAAGTATGATGGAAGCCCAAAACGGATCTTCATAAGTTGATTCAACAAATTCTCTTGTTATGATAGATATGAGAGACCATTTGTGTATCACAATAATCAACAACTAGCTTACTCTCGGGCAAAGACAACTCATCAATATCAAGAATTTCTAAATCAATAAGTTTATCAGGATTAGATGACTCACCATGAAACTCTATTAAATCATTTGAAACTTCTTGAGACTGTTTTTCTTTGTCAAAAACATGATGTTCTTCGCCTTTTTGAGAAGAAAATTTCATATCCTCCTTACCATCGGGATATTTATCAAAGATCGAAGTTGTATATCTTTTAACAATAACTTGATTTTGTGCATCATTGTCATGATGGCAAAACAAGTCTTCAACGTAGTTATCTGCGCTGTTATTTTCTTCTACAAGCGAGCATGGTTTAGATCGGGATTTTAGTGACTTCTTCAAATAATATTCTATTACTTCCAGAATCTCCTTCTTTGATTTGATCAGATATTCACATCTTCTCGGATCTTGTCTTGGTGACAATTTATTAACCCTGAATACTCGTCTTTGTAACATCTTATTAACCATAGAATCAAACTTTGCTCTGATACCAACTGATGCAGCGGATAATAAAGAAAAGAAAGAAAAGAAAGAAAAGAAAGGTTTTGTTCAGACTTCAAATATTCCTAGGAATATCGACTATGAACAATGATAATTATTTGGACTTCGGTTTCCCGACTTTAAATAATAATCGATTAAACTTGAACAAGTTTAAGAAATTAATTCTTATTAATCAAATTCAACACCTCCTAATTTTTGATTTTGGAGCTTCTTATATAGATAACTCCTACCTATAAACTTGTTTCCCCAGGGTATCTACTACCTTTAGGCAATTTTTTTAACTTATTAAAACTCTTAAAATAAACTTCTAGACTCTTCTAAAATTACCCCAAATAATTAATCTGAAAATTAATTATTTCTCTACTAAAAATAACATTAATAAAATATAAATAATAATAATATAATAAAGGTAACTCCTACTAAACAAACCCTAAACTTATCAAAAACCTATAAACTTGTTTCCCAGGGTATCTACTACCTTTAGGCAACTTTTCTAACTTATTAAAACTCTTAAAATAAACTTCTAGACTCTTCTAAAATTACCCTAAATAATTAATCCGAAAATTAATTATTTCTCTACTAAAAATAACATTAATAAAATATAGATAACTCTTACTAAACAAACCTTAAACTTATCAAAAACTATAAACTTGTTTCCCAAGGTATCTACTACCTTTAGGAAATTTTTCTAACTTATTAAAACTCTTAAAATAAACTTCTAGACTCTTCTAAAATACCCTAAATAATTAATCCAAAAATTAATTATTTCTCTACTAAAGATAACATTAATAAAATATAGATAACTCCTACTAAACAAACCCTAAACTTATCAAAAACCTATAAACTTGTTTCCCAAGGTATCTACTACCTTTAGGAAACTTTTCTAACTTATTAAAACTCTTAAAATAAACTTCTAGACTCTTCTAAAATTACCTTAAATAATTAATCCGAAAATTAATTATCTCTACTAAAAATAACATTAATAAAATAATAGATTTATTTTCATAAATCTCCCTCCATCATTTTTGCAGGGAGATCGCTTATGCAGGGAAACTAGGACTTGGATAGAGGGCTTAGGACAATTTGCTGGCAAGCAAATAGGATCCTAATTATTTGCCTGTAAGGAATTTTTCTGTATCCATCAGATCCTTATATATTTGCGTTGTATGTTAATTTTCGGTATAACCAGTGTATGCTACTCTATGGCCGATATCGGCGGATGCATATTTCACCAAATTTTTAGACATATGCCGATGCTTAAGTCCATGGCTTGCTACTTTATTTCCTTGGATTTTTCTGGCACTGGCCAGCTAATTGCATTGCTAGCTTGGTCAGGTATTTTAAAATTTGAAAACATAATACAATTCAGTGTTCACTTTACCATTTATAAGTTGTGACACAAACTCCAAATCAAAGACAGGTTTTTCACATTGCATATATCCATTCTTCTGATAATAACCATTACGCTAACAAAGACAAACAGACCTGCAGTAGGACAAAGAAACATATACATGGATAAATTAAGGTTAACGGATGTAATTTATAAAGTTGAAGGTGCAATGAACCGTTACTATGCATTTGTAATCAGCAATGGTGTATTTTCGCAGGTTCGAAGTATGGATTATCAATTAAGGACTATACAGTACATGGTATCTTATGTCTATAAGAGTGATACCAAGATCACAGGTAATCCACATTATGAATTTTTAAGTTGGTTGCTTAGTATATCATATAACCAAACTCATGTTGGTCTTTTATGCCTAGAGTATCCAAAAACGAGAGACAGAGCGCAAAACAATCCATGAGTATGGTGTGCCTAAAAACGAAACTATTGAAAAGGTATAAATGAGAATTGGTTATATAGCATTTCAAAAACAATTTCCTGTATATCATTTGTATTTTTCACCACAGTACTGATTATAACACCATCCACTGCATATTTGTTAACAAGAGGACGGAAAACGGGATTAGTCAAAAGTGTCTTATCAGTTGGGAGTTGGATTAAGCCTTCCTTTTATCCACTTAGGAGCTTGTTTGTACCATTATCAATGACACAGGTGTGAGTCACACAGGTCGTTTCATGGTTATAGTCTTGATAATATGGAAGCTAGGTTTAATATGGAAATCCAGATGACTTATTATAGAAGCCCATTTCGTTTATTAAGGAAACATGTTGGGTTTAATATGGAAATCTAGTTGGCTTACTATAGAAGCCTATTTCGTTTATTAAGGAAACATGCTGAGTTTAATATGGAAACTCAGCTGGCTTATTATAGAAACCCATTTTGTTTATTAAGGAAACATGCTAGGTTTAATATGGAAATCCAGTTGGCTTATTATAGAAGCCCATTTCGTTTATTGAGGAAACATGTTGAGTTTAATATGGAAACCCAGTTGGCTAATTATAAAAGCCTATTTTGTTTATTATAGAAACTAACTGGGCTTAATTAAGAAGCTTAATTGGCCTATTATAGAGGTTTATTGGGTCATTAGACTGGGCTTAATTTAGAAGTCCAATTGGCTTATTTTTGAAGTCAATCTGATATAAATACAAATCTTGAGAAGATATACAAAGATTTTTCAAGATAGATACAAATCCTGGGAAAATATATGAGGATATTCCAAGATAAATACAAATCTTGAGAAGATATATAAGGATCTTCCAAGATATATACAAATCCTGGGAAGATATATGAGTATCTTCCGGGATAGATACAAATCTTGAGAAAATATACAAGGATCTTCCAAGATAGATACAAATCCTGGGAAGATATATGAGGATCTTCTAGGATAGACACAAATCTTAAGAAGATATACAAGGATATTCCAAGATATATACAAATCCTGGGAAGATATATGAGGATCTTCCAGTAGACACAAATCTTGAGAAGATAAACTAGAATCTTTCAAGATTGATACAAATTTTGAGAGGATAATCATAGATATTCTGGGATAGATACAAATATTAAACGATAAGTACAAATCCAGGTGGTTATTTAGGATAACTATAAATCTAGATGGTTATTTGAGATAACTACAACTAGATTTGGTTTATGCCTATAAATAGGGGATGAAATCCAACTCAATGGGTACATAATTTTTATTCCTTTTTTCTCAATACACCTGCTCAGAGCTCTCTGCGACTTTAGCATCAGAGTGACTTTGCAGGTACCCCCATCTTTCAACATCAATCCAGATTCATCGGAAACCCATTCGCTAATAGTTTCTGGTGGAATTAAATTAACGTCTGTGATTTAATCCATCATCACACATCTCGAAGAGTGTTGAGGTAATTAATTTTGCACCAACAAAGTTTCTTGAAGCAAGAGTTATCAAATACCAGGGAAACAATATCCATGTCGTTAAGACCCATTTGTTCGCCAAAAACAGTTCTTAGATGGTCGGAACCCACAGTAGTGTTGGGCAAGTGACCTTCCTTTGGTGCCTGGTGGAAAGGGACATCAGGCCCACCAGTAACTTCAACAGCAATGACACCAGTTAACTGATAGAAATCAACATAAGTAATTGAAGGGAATTGATCCTTGATATGTTCCAAAAGTCTACTGTTGGCTCCATGAGCGAGCTCATCCTTGAGTTTTATTGTTCTGAATGGATCTCCGGTCTTAGTTTTCACATCGTAGGTTCCAGCAGAAAACCCCTTAAAAATTTTATATATTTTCGGTTAGTGATATTAGGTTTATCCTTATAACAGTAACACCCCTTAAACATCAAGAATCATATTTTGTTGCTTTTCGTTTCTATGTTATAGAGTAGATGAATGAATACCATCAAAGTAGGCCAGGGTTGGAGATACTGCAAAGAAAGATTAATGAGTTTGTTTGTTTATGAATTCTCATGAGAAACAGGAGGAAGAGATGTTTTTCCTCTCTTTTTTTTTGTATAATATCTCTGTTTGGCCTTTCTTTGGAAATACATGTTCATCTTTAAATTGCATAACGCTGTGCCATTTTATACACATACATTTCAAACAGGCTGCTAGCTTCTTTTAGAAAATGTCCTTGCAAATGGCCTCAGCATCGTAAACATTTGGATTTGGTTCAATAGAAATAGATTCACAGAATCAATTTGGGTCTTACATAAAGACAAAACCTAACAATCGGTACTAAAGGTAACAGATAAAAAGAAAATTAATTTGTGGTAATACGATTTATTTAAAATTGATACAGGACCAGTTTTTCAAATAAAAAAATATTATATCTAGGAGCAAATAAAGTCCTGTGTCGTTACGGCACGTGTTATATCCTAGTGAATACTAAGAATGAATGCTTTAATTAATAATCCTGTTCTAGACTTTGGATTACGTCTCTAACCAATGAGATTAAATTAGCTCATAACGAATTTTTAAAATCCATGGAAAAATAATAAAGAAGAAAATAAAGCAAACCCTAGGTTATAGAAAAGTCTCCAACTCCAAAGCTCCTTCCTTTCTCTTCTTGTGTGTAAAGCTTGTGATAAAAAGATCTCTCAAAAAGAAGTGAATTGTCCTTAAATAGGTATCTCAAAAATAAAAGTACTTGTGCTCAAATCCCGGTCGAAATAGGTTGCCAAGTTCTCACCAATTAGCCAAAGATGTGAACAAAATCCCTTAGTTAAACATACTCAACCAATAGGCTATGTACAATCCATGCTAAGCCCATCCCAAATGTTGTTTCATGTTTAATTTGCAAAAGCGTACTTTTTTTTTCCTCGGTGATTTCTTCGCTCAATTTCTCGAAAGCTAAGCCATCGAGAAAACTTTTTCTTTCTGGATTTTCCGGTTACTCCCATGTTTTTTCGCCACCTCTTTTCCTGGTCTGCTAATCCAAACATTGACTCGAGCCTACCAACATCGCTTCTGCCTCAACCTCTCTTCTTTATCTTGCCAAGCTCGAGTCATCTCAACACTGCCACCATTCACTACGCACCAGTTCACGACCAAATCAAGTACCATGATCAATCACGAGCAACAGAAATCCTTTTCAACATCGAATCAAGCTACATAGCCAGCTTCATCCTCGAACTCAACTTTCACCATGGCTGCAGTATCTTCATCACCATCAACTATTCTCATCTGCCATGAATCGCAAACTTGAGTTCAGCTTCAAAACCAACAGCCACGATAACCACCATTCAATTCCATTGATTACCATCAATCACTATTCAAAACACCACCACCAGCAACAATCAATCCTGCACCATCACTGCCAACCACCGATCATGATCATCGCCACCATTGTTCTCGAGCATTATCTTCATTGCAACTCTCAAATCCCAGACCCTATTTTCTTTCAATAACCATCATCTCGAGCAACAAACAACATCTCACAAGATCAACCATCACAGACCACCATCATCTCGAGCAAATCGGTACCACCATCATCTCGAGCAACCTAGGGTTTGCTTTATTTTCTTCTTTATTATTTTTCCATGGATTTTAAAAATCCGTTATGAGCTAATTTAATCTCATTGGTTAGAGACGTAATCCGAAGTCTAGAACATGATTATTAATTAAAGCATTCATTCTTAGTATTCACTAGGATATAACCCGTGTCGTAACGATACAAGACTTTATTTTCTCCTAGATATAATATTTTTTTATTTGAAAAACTGGTACTGTATCAAATCGGTACGGCCATCATCATCACAGACCCCCGTGTACTGCAACGCTAGATCAATAACTGCTGCTACTGAACCTATCAATCAATCACGACCATCAGAGAACACCATCAATACAATCTCACACTAGCCCATTGAAACAACATCATCACTGCAAACTCGAACTCAAAATCAGGTTCAATCATATTCGCTCAAATTGTTTTTCTATGTTTGAATTCACGAAGAAGAAAGATACTGGTGCTCCAAATAGGATTCAATATTAGGCAGCCCTTAACATAAGTGCCATTATCATTCAAATCTCAGCTGCCTCTTAGCCTATGACAGATATCCAATAGTAATTGCCCTTGAAATGACCATTTAGCCCCCTGTTCTTGTTTTGCCTATAACTTTCTCATACGAAGTCAGAATGACTTCATTCTTTCGCTGTTGGCTTAGTTTTCCCATCTTCTTCGACATAGTGAGTAGAAATCCTGAATACTACAGAGCTTCACTGGGTCTTTGGCAATTATTCCTTTAAAGCATTCAATTTTCACTTCTTTTAGAGATGGAACCTACAAAAGACATAATATACAAAAGTAGTAATAAGACAAGGTAATTCACATGAAATCTAGCAAATAAGTATAAGAAAGTGATATTTAAAACATGTAAATTATGCACTTGTTAGTTCCCTAGCTGACGCTCACACCAAGAAAGTACTCTCCTTCACGAACGAACAAGAAAGATGAGGAATACTGGAGATGGGAAACATATATATATATATATATACGTTATTCTTGAAGAATCCTTATTTGATTAGAAAACCTACAGAAAGAAAGAAGCGGCACGGCCACGCCTCCCTCTTGACTTACGGAAAATCGGTATTCCTGGCGAGAACGAGGGCACCTACTATCCCCAGCCAAGGTTCACGCTAAGGGTCATATACCTCAAACATCCAAAAAGCTAAGTATACCATCTTCTACTCTTAAAATTTAAATACACATACATAATAATTATAAGCATACTGCCACAATCTAGTGCTTACTGTGCAACATTATTGTTCCTCACTGAGTAGGGGACTTAATGTAGATGGTGAGTTTTTAACAAACGCTAGAATTGTAAAACTTCTCTTTGCCAAGCAGCAAGAATATGAAAGGGTATGTGTGTATTTATGCGCATATGCTTAACTCTATAACAATATATGAAATACCGTATCTTTACTTATATTCCGCAAGCGAATTAAGAATACATATTCTCTTCAAAGATTCTAAACTAGCCTTGCAGCCTCCTCAATACTCATAATATTTACGCCATATCGAACTAGTCTCAAGTCGCATAAATTCCACGACTGAATTGCTTGAACTTGCCTCCAATGCGCATCGATGTTCCAGTAACATCTATCAAATACGGGAATAGCTAAAGCTTAAACCCAAAATACACTCTAGCTTAACGTTTCGTTCGCAACGAACTCGTCTCAAATTGCTCTTCTTAGCTCAAATATGCTACTTTAGCACTTTGCTTAAAGATAAGCCACAAATTATGCGCCACTCCTCTTGGACGTGCAACAAACAAGAAGCAATACCTCAAAAGACGCATTAAGCCTCTGAGCTAGGCTAATCCCAGCATGTTCTCCCATTAGCACCAGGCCAGCACTCGCCATCTGGCTTAGCACCACATTCGGGCTAGTTAGCCACCATAATGCTAAAAGCGCTAACTCTAGCGCTAAAAACGCTAACTCCTCTTAGCCAAGCATATCTTAGATCGACACATCCTTAAGCAAGTCTCTGTAGTGCTAGCATCTCAGCTAGTAGCAACCATTTTGGCCTAATGCGGCCCTGACAAGCACGTCCCTAGTTGATGCGCCCTTGGCCAATGCGTCCCTAGCTTAGCGTCCCTAATTGAAGCGCCACCAATCATAGCGTGTCCATGGTGATGCGTCCCCGAGTACCGTCCTCACCAAGATGATGCGCTCATGCCTAATGCGCCCTTGCATGGTGCGTTCCTAGATCCAGCACGTCCCAGCTGATCGGCTCCCTAGCGCAGCGTCCCTAGATGATGCCCTATTGGTCGTAGCGCCTTTAGATAGCGCGTCCCTAGTGTAGTTTGATACGCTCCCATGTCTGGTGCGTCCCCATCTTGGCCCTAGCGCGCCCATACTTATCGTTTATGGCTTAGTGCATCCTTGGCCATAAGCGCATTAGCGCTAGCACTTTAATGCTAAATATACTATCTAGTTGGAGTGCTAACTTCGAACGTCCTTGACACTAGCTTCCTAGCCCTAACATAATTAAATTTACTGGAAGCTATGCATATTGGCATTGCTCCTGAGATGTTAGCACATTATCCTTTTATACTAAAAGAGATATCACATTATTATTCGTGCTAAGTAGCTAGTATTAGCTTTGCTAGCTACTTCCCTCAGAAATACACTCTTCTTCTTAATATTGGTCTAATACTAAATCTTATATGATTTTCTAATAAGTCTTCTTGCTTAAGAAGCCCTCTACAATATTTTGCTCAAATGCTTCTCATACTTACACTAAGTCACTTCTGAGCTAATACTTAGCCATTAAATGTGCCATTTTACTTCTAAGCAAGTACATAACCACTGAACTTACCAGACTCGACACTAATCAGTCTGATTATAAATTTAGTGAATTGCAAAACTTGCCTCACTGAATTAAAAAATCATTTTACTTGACTTAATCAAAGTAATAATGGCTTATAACTCCACTATTCCACGAAATATAAAATACAGCACATGGGGGGATTCTCATTGGGGTATTGGTCTGGCGGTCTACGGCAATTGTGTATTATAGCAATACATTCACGAACAAGAAGGTAACAAGTAGCGAGACAGTTATAGAGAAATTAAGAGGATGAGGAGTAGTGGTCATACATGTCTTCCTTACTTTCCAGACACGATCCCACAACAATCTCCACAATCATCACTTCTCCACCTCCCCCTGACTTCCACAACTTACGAGAAATCAGTGTGTCTCCTTTGAACTATAAATAGATGATTCTCATCTATTCGAAACAAGAACAAGACAACAAATAAGGAGAAAATAAAATATACAGAATTAGCAATCCATCTCAGAGATAATTGTTTCTTCTTCAGACACTACCTATCACACTGATATTTCTCAACCTTCTTTGCTTCCCTCCCCTAATACCTACCCAATATTCTCCACATTTATGATCGAAGTAGGACGTGAACGGCCATCTTCTTGGCTTAGGATCGTCCTATTCGAGCTTGATCTCTATAACCAACTTGAAAGTACGATTTTACCATACATCTATTTTCACCCTAAAATAGTTACAACTAGATGTTAAGGTGGATAAGTATGCTTTACATTACTCCTCGAAGGAAAAAGAGGAA
Source organism: Papaver californicum (assembly GCA_023531435.1). NCBI lineage: Eukaryota > Viridiplantae > Streptophyta > Magnoliopsida > Ranunculales > Papaveraceae > Papaver > Papaver californicum. Next base: position 309,016 of record JAJJMC010021917.1, on the reverse strand, counting down.
TAAGAATCTTCTTATTAAACTTCTAGGACACAAAATGATGAAGAAGAGAAGTTGGTGGTGACAAAGAATATGAACCTTATATCTCTAATGAAAAACAAGATTGTCAACAAGTTGAGGGTATTAAGATAATCTAAAGTTGATGATATGGACGTATTACTCTTTAGTGTCGACCTCATGTTTGATATTTGTTGTAAACATAGTGGTATAAGTGTTGGAAGTGAAGTATCAATGAAATATTCATTGGGGCAAGTGGTGGAAAAATATAAATCTAGATTTGTTGAAACAAATATTTTGAGGGCGAGGAAGGTTCAACTGAAGTTGAGGAGGAAGGTAGCAGTATGAAGATGAAATAATTAATTCTGGTGAAATGAGGATGTGTACGAATAAAATTGTTGATGAATTGTAAAATTTTATGTAGGAACATTCGTGGGATCAATACATTTGATAAGGTTATTGCTTTGAAGAACTTGATATTTGGTCAAAGGTGCAAGATTTGTTTGGTTAAAACGAAGATTATAAATATGAATAGTTGGTTCATTGGAAAATTGTGGCATGATGGAGGGTTTGATTGGACCTTTTTTTTTCTTCTGTGGGTGCTAGTAGAGGATTTTTATCTATATGAGAAAAAAGTAAACTAGAGAATGATTGATTATGCTACATTGTTATTTCTATTCAATTTGATTTGAAATTAAATGGGCGAAAATGTGCAGTAACCAACTTCTATTCCCCTGTAATTATCACAATAGGGACGTGTTTGGGAAGTATATGAAGGAAATCAAGCATTGGTGAGGGTGGTCCATGGTGTGTTGATGGGATGTTAATGTTGTTAGGTCTGAGCATGATCGAAATAATGGATTCCTGAACAATTTTACTTATGAGCAAGGGCTTGTGGGTATGTCACTTACTGGAGGTTCATACACTTTAACCGATATGCAATTGTCTATATTGGTTTGCAAAATGAATATGTTTCTGGTAAGCACTGACTTTGATGATGATTTGCTTATGCTTTGTAAATACCTCTTATCATAAATTTTTCTGACCATACCTCATTAGTGTTTCTCACCAATCCTTTTGTCAACACTAAGACTTACTTTAAATTTAAAATAAAATGGATTTATTACAAGGACTTTTTGGCGATATAGTGGGATTATGTGATTTTCCAATGAACTGCAGGGTATATTTTCTTCATAAGAAACTTCAAAATCTTAAGTATTTTTTGAAAAATTGGAGTGCTTAGACATTCGGTGTACCACCCGCAATTTCCGCATGACGCTTACTCATGGAAGCGTCATGGCCTGGGTTGAAGCTTCATCCTTAGCTTATAAAGCTTACCCAGATACGCATTAGGGTGTGGATGCCTTGACCTCGAATTATAGTGTTAAGGCCCTATTACGCGTGATGCGTATTCGATGAGGTATGATAGTGCAAAAGCACTATATACCAAGTCGAAGTTGCGTACGAAGAATGCATTATAGTGCTAAGGCACTATTATGCCGTGATGCATTATTGAAAATGCATCACTATGCGTATGTTGCATACCGAGAATCATTTTAGTGCAAATGCACTATTATGTCGTGATGCATAATCCAATGCATCACTAAGACGAAGTTGCATAAGTGGGAGCATCATAGTGCAAATGCACTATTATGCCGTGATGCATGATCAAATGCATCACTAAGAGGAAGTTGCATAAGTGTGAGCATCATAGTGCAAATGCACTAATATGCCGTGATGCATGATTCAATGCATCACCGAGCCAATATCGCAATTCGATGAATGCATTATAGTTCTAAGACACTATTTTGCCGTGATGCATGATTCAATGCATCACCGAGCCAATGTTGCATAAGTAAGAGCATCATATTGCTAATGCACTATTTGCATTGTTAAAAATGCATCACCGAGCCAAGAATGCATCACCGTGTTTATTTGTAGCTTACCCGCGAATGGTTCGCTTGGCTTTGGCAAGAAATCTTCATTTTCGGCCTTGCAGTCGATGGATGACACTTACCATTCAAATATTTATTTGTAGAAATGCGAATAAAACATATATAGGGAGGGAGCTTTGCTTGAATGTGCATGAGCGGTAATGCACATATAAATGCGGTGTAGCCTATACGTTAGAGCATACTTGATGCATAAGCATCAATATGCTTGTAGCTTAACCGATGAAGCTTGAATGTGCATAAGGGGTTATGCACATATAGATATGCGAAGTATCCTATACGTTGGAGCATACTTGATGCTAAAGCATCAATATGCATGTCGCTTAGCCTATAAAGCTTGAATTATGTGAAAGCATCATTCAATCGTACTACGTACTTGAGAATGCATATTTGCATAATAAATAGCGATAGTTATGCACAAGCTAGTGCATACCTTGTGAAAGTCTTTTGGCCTATACGGACTATGCTTTGTTGGCCTTTCAATTGACCCTATGATGAAATATGGTCATGCTTGATCCCATCAAGGTACAGATTGGGTACGTAAGCAGCCGCAATGCAACGCATTGAGGTGCAGCACCTTGTCGCTCATATCATCTAATTTGGGAGATGATTGCGACATTATGGTACCTCATATCATCTGGCTCGGCAATGCTAAGCAAGAGATGATTGTTGCCACACTTGATGGGGTAGTTGCAATTCCATTTGATGGATTGTTCATACTTCCTAGCAACCGTTGCGGCATGGAATGGCATGTGCCTGGATATGAAGAATATAAGTGCAGGCTCCAGCGCATGGTCAAAGCAGAACTGATGAAGCGAAAGCTTGGGCTTGAAATAGCCTAGGTGTTGGTCCAAGGGCATGAGTTAGGCCTGGATAATGATCGTAATTATGTGATGCTTGCCAAAGGCATCCCTATTCGCTTGTATAGCCTTCAACCCTTGGTAGAATAAGGGTAAGTTGGAATGGTATGCTAATCCAAGGCATGGGTCAGGCCTGGACAAGGATTGTACTTAGGTGATGCTTTTCAAAGGTATTCACCATGGGCTTTAATGGCCTTGCTCGTTTTGTAGGTCAAGGGTGAGTTGGAACGATATGGAGACTACGGTCTGAGTACCATGCATGCTATGCATGTTTGGAAAGGCAAATATACCTGGAATGGTATAAACGTAGCTTGAATGATGTGGGAACTACTTTTCGAGTATAATGCTTACAAGGCATGCTTGGAAAGCAAAAATTTACCTGCACTTTCCAGCGAGAATTTAAGCTTTAAGGTCCAGTTACTCTCTTTAAAAATCGTGCATCACGGAGTTCTGGCCTGCCCAGCGCAACGCGCGGGAGGCGGAATTTTTCCGGTCAATGACAAATGGTATCAGAGCAAGTTCCGAGAAAACACTAGGGATTGTGAGTTTTGGACTCGTCAGTGAGAATTTTGTATTATGACTACAAAACTTTTCCTTCAAAGGAAATAGAAAAGTTGGAAGAGTAGGCCAACTGTTGTGCGAAAATAGAGTGGATAAATAAGGCCAAGTGCCCATACAAAAGAAATTGTAACTTACTAGTTACTCCGCTAAGATTTGGATGAGTTTGATCTTGTTCTGTGAGTTTTCCAGGAAACCCGTTTGGAACGGTGGATGGTATCCGACTACCCTTGGCACGGGACTGATCATCCCCACCCATCGCTGGAATGGTGTGCGTTGTCAGGTTGGCTAGCACCCACTTACGAGTGGAAGATCGTCTGGGACGATGTCTTACATCCGACTGCACTGGCATTAGAATTTGGTCCTCACAGTATTACGCTAGAAACTATTTATAAACTCGCGATGACCCTTTCCAACCTATGTGAATTTTGGGGACTCTTAAGTGTATGGTATGGACGTCCACTTAAGATCTCGTGTTGAGTAAATTCTTTTGCATTTTTGAGCATGTGGTATGGGACGCATGTTTATGGATCCAATTTGATTTTCTCTCGGTAGAGTTATAAAACATTTGTTGATCTTCGAGCATGCGGAATGAGACGTATGTTCGGAAGGTCTCAATCGGAATTTATGGCAATCGTAGGCCTTATTAGGATTCTGGGATATGCGGAATTGGACGCATATTCAGAAGGTTCTAATTTTTCCTCATTAACAAATATTGGACCCTTGCAAGATTTATGTGCATCATGGAATGGGACATATGCATATGAAACTTAATCGATAAATCTTGTCCACAATAATTTTTGAGTTAAATTTCGGGGACGAAATTCTTTAAAGGTGGTAAGAATGTAACACCAGCAATTTTCGCATGACGCTTACTCATGGACGCGTCATGGCCTGGGTTGAAGCTTCATCCTAAGATTATAAAGCTTACCCAGATACGCATTAGAGTGTGGATGCCTTGACCTCGAATTATAGTGTTAAGGCTCTATAACGCGTGATGCGTATTCGAGGAGGCATGATAGTGCAAAAGCACTATTATACCAAGCCAAAGTTGCGTATGAAGAATGCATTATAGTGCTAAGGCACTATTATGCCGTGATACATTATTGAAAATGCATCACTATGCCTATGTTGCATACCGAGAATGCATTTTATTGCTAATGCACTATTATGCCGTGATGCATGATCCAATGCATCACTAAGCTGAAGTTGCATAAGTGGGAGCATCATAGTGCAAATGCACTATTATGCGGTGATGCATGATCCAATGCATCACTAAGCCGAAGTTGCATAAGTGGGAGCATCATAGTGCAAATACACTAATATGCCGTGATGCATGATTCAATGCATCACCGAGACAATGTCGTTATTCGATGAATGCATTATAGTGCTAAGGCACTATTTTGCCGTGATGCATGATTCAATGCATCACCGAGCCAATATTGCATAAGTAAGAGCATCATAGTGCAAATGCACTATTATGCCGTGATGCATTGTTAAAAATGCATCACCGAGCCAAGAATGCATCATTGTGATGCATCAACGTGTTTATTTGTAGCTTACCCGAGAATGGTTCGCTTGGCTTTGGCAAGAAATCTTCATTTTCGGCCTTGCAGTCGATGGATTACACTTACCATTCAAATATTTATTTGTAGAAATGCGAATAAAACATATATAGGGAAGGAGCTTTGCTTGAATGTGCATGAGAGGTAATGCACATATAAATGCGATGTAGCCTATACGTTGGAGCATACTTGATGCATAAGCATCAATATGCTTGTAGCTTAACTGATGAAGCTTGAATGTGCATAAGGGGTAATGCACATATAGAAATGCGAAGTAGCTTATACGTTGGAGCATACTTGATGCTAAAGCATCAATATGCATGTCGCTTAGCCTATAAAGCTTGAATTATGCGAAAGCATCATTCAATCGTACTATGTACTTGAGAATGCATATTTGCATAGTAAATAGTGATAGTTATGCATAAGCTAGTGAATACCTTGCGAAAGTCCTTTGGCCTATACGGACTATGCTTTGCTTGGCCTTTGGCCTTGCAACGAAGTTAGAATCGATGTTGGCTTTGCCTTAATAGACTTAAGTTGCTAGTTCCTTTTGAATTGACCCTATGATGAACTATGGTCATGCTTGATCCCATCAAGGTACGGGTGGGGTACGTAAGCAACCGCAATGCAACGCATTGAGGTGCAGCACCTTGTCGCTCATACATCTAATTTGGGAGATGATTGCGACATTATGGTAACTCATATCATCTGGCTCGGCAATGCTAAGCAAGAGATGATTGTTGCCACACTTGATGGGGTAGTTGCAATTCCATTTGATGGATTGTTCATACTTCCTACAAACCGTTGCGGCATCGAATGGCATGTGCCTGGATGTTGCACCCTTGGAAAGAATATAAGTGCAGGCTCCAGCGCATGGTCGAAGCAGAATTGATGAAGCGAAAGCTTAGGCTTGAAATAGCCTAGGTGTTGGTCCAAGGGCATGAGTTAGGCCTGGAAAATGATCGTAATTATGTGATGCTTGCCAAAGGCATCCCCATTAGATTGTATAGCCTTCAACCCTTCGTAGAATAAGGGTAAGTTGGAATGGTATGCTAGTCCAAGGCATGGGTCAGGCCTGGACAAGGATTGTACTTAGGTGATGCTTGTCAAAGGAATTCACCATGGGCTTTAATGGCCTTGCACCTTTGTAGGTCAAGGGTGAGTTGGAACGATATGGAGACTACGGTCTGAGTACCATGCATGCTATGCATGTTTGGAAAGGCAAATATACCTGGAGCGGTATAAACCTAGCTTGAATGATGTGGGAACTACATTTCGAGTATAATGCCTACAAGGCATGCTTGGAAATCAAAAATTTACCTGCACTTTCCAGCGAGAAGTTAAACTTTAAGGCCCGGTTACTATCTTTGAAAATCGCGCATCGGGGAGCTCTGGCCTGCCCAGCGCAACGCGCAGGATGCGGAAATTTTCCGGTCTGTGACATTCGGTGTCGTGAACAAGGATAAGAAAAGTATAACTGAGAAGATTGATGTTTTGAATAAATTGGGAGATAGTGCTTGATAAGTGCATTTTACATAATTTGGATATCAATTTCTTATACTTTTCTTAGTTATTTTTATTTTATTTTTTTTATTTTACGTTTGTTTTGAGTTTTATATGTATTTTGGAGTCACATAAAGGAAAGAAGAGAAATAGAGGCTTATGACATAGTTCGGAGAAATTGGGTGTTGGCAAGATCGAAGTTAGTAAGCACACAAGTCTCTAATGCATCAAAACTAGAAATTACTAGGGGGATTCCAGGTTCATAAAGGATTTAAGAATTACTAGGGGGAAACCTTCATTTTTATAAAGCATTACTATAGGCAGTCACTTGATTTGAAATGTATTACTAAGAACAGATTACGTTTGGACCAGCGCTACCTCCTTCTTTATAACTAAACCTAGGTCGAGACCAAGATGCAAGAGCAACTTATTCTATTCATTCTTTCTTTCTGCCAAGAACAAGACTAGACGAACCAAAGTCACGCTGGCAAGATGACTAACCTAGGTTAGGTAATGGTATAAACGTGATTTGTGAGTATGGTTCAAGGGATGAAGATGAGTTAGCTGGTGATGTAGATTTGAGAAGCATAAATGGCGAAGAACTAATGAGTTAGGTCGAGAGAATTTAAGATGAAGAATTAGGTTTTGGTGAGAATTTGAGTCTAAGGGAAGTGTCGCTGCCAGTTGAAACAAAAACAGACGGGGTCACTGATGGTGTTGGATTTTATGTGAAGGAGATGGTGGTGTTTGTTGTTGATTGTACAGATTAGAGCCAAGCAAGAACATAGAGGTTTTTATGGCAAGAAAACAAAGGGAGAAGAAGAACTTAGAGATGGGTTGTGATTGAATTGGTGATGTGTTTTAGAATAGTGATAAAAATATGGTTCAAACTCTCGAACATGTGAAGATTGTTTTAAGATTTAAAAACTAATTAAAAATAGAAAACAATAAAGTTTGTAACAAAATTGGGAGAAACTGGAACTCAGGATTCCACCAAAATCACTTCTCATTGATTTCTACAATGATTCTTTAACAATTATAACTCTTTTATTGACTCTGTTTCTTTGCCAAAAGTAGATTTCTAAAACGTTAACTGTAAATCATAAGCATGGCGCATCAAAAGCTCTTAAGTCCCAGCATACACCATCAAACAAAATAATAACTAATAAAGAAAAATCTTAAATCAATTAAAAATCAATGCAAAAGTCATTAAAAATCAAAAATAGTTATTCATGAAAAATGGCTTCCTCCATTGTCCCAGTGGTTGGGTTTAGCTCATCATGCTCAAAACACCCTCAAAAGATTGGTACATAGCTCAGAAAGTGTTTGAAAGATGAAAAAATAATAACACAAATAGTTTGCAGCGGTGTAATGGCGTGCAAACCACTGTTTTCACTGTTACAGAAGAAAAGTGTTTTCAGATGAAGATAAACGTTGCATATGCTAAGATATCTAATGCAGATGGGTTGAAGAAACTGTTGCAGCTGAAGATAAAACGTTACAAAGACGAAGATATCCGTTGCAGATGAGTTAAAGAAACCGTCGCCTATTCCCTGTTCTTCAATCTTCAGCAGCAGCAGAAACAATTTTCTTCTAGAATGATTTTTCTTCGCTCTGTTGGCCTTCTAGGATCGACCCTACCTCCCTATCCTCTTTTGTGACTCAAACAACCCTTTTTATACCCAACAAGATCAAGAATTCTTTAAGAGAATTCCTTCCCTGGATTTTCCGGCCGAGCCTCTCCCCCCCTTGTTTTTCTTTGATTTCTTCGATATATATAGGCTCTGAAAAACCTAATAGCTTCATCCTTAATCGATAAGGACTAAATATCTAATCCAAAACCAACTCAGAATCGTGTAAATCCAAATTTATGAGGGATTCTATTTCTGGAGTAGGATGAACTTCCATCCATGTTGGCAACAAACCCTCTACTTTACGTGTTTTGAATGTTTCTTCACTTCGATATAACGAACAACCCATGAAATCCCCTAAAACTCAGATTGATATAAGTCAGATAAACTCTTCATGCTTAGATAATGTTTCCCGCCATTTTCATTTTTGAATTAAAGAGGAGAGGTTCCCCTATCCAGAAGTGGGGTTCCTTTATCAACCATCCTTGGTGCCTTTATCACTTGTTGAGCCAATTTTTCACAAATATTTATTTCTCAAAAATACCTACAAACATATAAAATAACACAATAAATACCAAATTGAGCATTAACAATATAGATAATTGAGGACAAATCACACACAAAAATGTGCATATCAATTGGTTGTTGGGTTCGAGTTGTGGATTCGAGTATGAAGACTGTTGGCTGATAATGATGTTGCCGTGAACTGAAATTGTTGGATTGATGATGTTGTTAAATATTATGAATTAGGTTACGTGTGGTATTGATTGATTGAGTGTTTTAATCATCAAATGTATGGATGATTCGCAACTTGCAGGGAAGGAGAATTGAATTGTAAGAAAACACCAACTAGTCATAACTATGACCACCGGAGAATTGCACTTAATGTGCTCGCTCAATTTCCTAAGTGAAATTGTCGCGAATGGTTTGGATGTTTCCTTGTCAGTTTCCTATGATTGACGGGCTTGATTGATTTTCTAATAGTTCTGTTTGGGCTGAAAAGTGTGGGCTTCTTATAATTCTGGTTTTGGCATAGAGTTTTGGGGAGTTAGGGTCACAATAGAAATGAGAGTTATATTCTAAGAAGTATTCTACAAGGGAGAAAGCTATATAAGATCAACTTCAACAAGAGAGGGATATATCTAGGTTTTTATCTAGTTCTGTTCTCACCTCTTCTACTTTTTTTTTGTAGCTTCGCATTGGGAAGATTTCTCAACATCAAAGGTTTGCAATTTCTTTTCTTCTTGAATTCAATTGTGTAAACTCCAAATACTATGAGTAGCTAGTTTTTTTATTATTGGTTAGATATTAGTTGAATTTTACAATACATGATTCTTTGATTAATAAATTAGTTTTGTCTCATATTTATCGTTCATGATTCACCATAAATATCGCCATGTATGATTTGATTGTTTGTTTATTCAAGTTGCAAATTGGTTGAACTTACATTCATAACTATAGCTAATTTAGGGTTTATTATATGCAAAAATGATACTCCTTGAAAACAGGTAGCATAGGGTGGTTATTGCTTGTAGTGATAATCCTTGTAATCGCATGTGAATTGTGACCTTTGTTAAATTGATTAGTGCGCTTTCCACGTCAATTGCATTGATTAGCCTAATTTCATGAATCTTAATGCTCCTCGGGAATTAAACTTGATTAGTTCTTTTACACGTTAGGTTGTTCTCTTGGTAAAATTTATATTTGCATCTTTTCATGTGTTTGTTAATGGCTTGAAGAAATTTACGGGATATTCTTGCGATCAAGGTATTCAAGGGCTTTTGATAAAACGAGATTAAATATGAATTCTAATTATTAGTCCAAGAACATGTTTTGTGAATGAAAACAAAACCTTGACCAATATTCTCAACGATTGATTCTTTTTTTACAATTTCCTTGTTTTCTTAATTAGTTTAATTACTTTTATAGAATCTGAAAAATCCCCCCTTTTAAATAAGATTTTGAAACCATATAAGTGAGAAAGTAATAAGTAATTTTGACGTACAGAAGACCACATCAGTGCTCATCTGGATAACCAGCAATTAGAGGATATGGTGAATTGGAATGTGTTGCTAAGAAATATCTAAGTCATGGAGGATAAAAAATAAATGACTAGAGTTAAACAACATGAGTTCAATAAATGAGATTTGAACACTGCTTACTTCAACAAGAAGGCTACTTCTAAAAGAGATATGAACCTGCAAAGTTAAAAATAATGGAGAAGACTATTTTGACTAAGGCGCTATCAAGGAAGAAGTTAGGAATTATTATGCGGATTTATTCATTGAGCAGAATCATAATTTATTCATTCTTTATAATATGGATTTCCCTATTATTCACGAGGATGATTGGTGACTACTGAAGGGAGATTTTATAAAGAAAAATAAGTATGTTAAGTTATCTCACATTGTGGTGCTAATAAAACTCCATAACCATATGGGTTTACCATGTAGTTTTATATATATTGATGGTTAGTGACTAAGATCTTATGGAGGCCATGAAAGACTTTCTTTAATATGGGGATTTGGATTGGAGATATAACTGTCCATTCTTCACTGTGATTGCAAGAAAGAGGATGCTTGTACAGTTAAGGATCACATGCCTTTGAGTTTTGGTTAATTGTTAGTATGTACAAATTTATTTCAAAGGTGCTTACTCATAGTGATTTTGCTTAGGATAATTGCTGATAGACTTAAAGGAAAACAAATTTAGAATGGTGTCCACATTAAAAGTGAGTGCATTGGTAGCAGGCTAAAGGATAAGAAAGCGTCTCTAATGTGTGTTTTGTTTAAGAATTTGCACAAACATGAGTTTGGAGAATGCTAGATAAAGTGGATGAAATTGTTTGTTACATCTTCTGATATTTCTGTTTTGGTAAATGGTGCCTCTACTGAAAAATTCAAGCAGCTAAAGAGCTTAAGAAATGTGACTCTCTCTCACCCTTTCTTTTATTATTGGTGGTTGAGATTCTTTTAAAATTATTAGATGATGTTGTGTATGTATATTAACTTCATGGTTCTGTGAAGGAAAATAGTACTATAGTGTCACATTTGCAATTTGCAGATGAACTGATTTTATTGATGCTAACATTGAAGATGTTGGAAAACTTTTTATTATTCATTTAGACTTTGAGGTGCTAACAGTACTGAATATAGTAAAAGAATTAATAATAAGTGTTGGTGAGTGTCATTTCTGTTCTAGCTAAGGAATTGGGTTTCAATACTGAATCTTTTCCAGTTAGTTACCTTGGTTTACCTTTTGGTGCCTCAATAAGAAATACTACTCTGTGGGAGTGTGTTTTTAAAAATATGGAGAAGAAGTTAGCTTCTTTGAAGTCCAAGTTTCTAAATAAGGCTGGAAGCTTAGTTTTAATTAAGCATTTTTTAGCAAGTCTGCATATTTACATCTTATCATTGTACAATATGTCGTCTAGTGTTGAAGTTAAAATGAAAAGGTTGATGGAAAAGTTTCTTTGGGGTACCAAAAATTAGAAGTTGAAGATGTATTGTATGGCTTGGGAGAATATTTGTAAACCTATGACAAAAGGTGGCTGGGTGTAACGACCTTAAACAGATTAATAAATCCATTTTAACTAAATGAGTCTGGAGGTATACTGGGGAAAAAAGATCTTTATGGAAAAGGATTGAGCAATAAAAGGCTTGAGTGGAGGAAAACTTATTGATACTTGTAAAGTACGATAAAAGTTAGGGAGTTAGTGTGTGGAAGAATATTTTGAAGATTTTTTGGGACAAACCGGAATATTTTCGCTCCGAACACCCAGTTGAAAAGTCCCAACTCCACGATGCACAACTCACTTGAGAAAACAGGTTATAAAATTTCGTGTCAAACTTATTCTTGCTATGGAAATACTCACCTATTTTCTTTCCCAACATGTTTTACAAGCACGATGTTTCAAACGTAACTTCATTATGTTCTAACTTGCCTCTTTACAGTATTAAGCGTGCAAAGCCCTAGCTGAAAATAGTGATGCATTCGTCATGCGCCACTGACTTGTAAGTATTTCTCAGGCCTGGGCCATTTCTTTGATCATTACATACATCATTGAACTAAATACTTTCGTGTCTTTGCTCCATCCTGGAGATGGATTTACTCGAGTTCCTTCGATCATCATTCTCTTGGCAACGATAACAAAATTAATCAAGCGAGTCCCATCATTATACTATGATGGTAGGTTTCTCTTAATCGCTTTGATTATGCGTTATATGCCTGCAATGATCTTGCCAAGGATGCAACAGTCAGTCACATGTCATCCTTGATGATGCATCACCTTCTTGTGATGCAAGTGTCTTATGCAAGTTTCACCAACTTGCAATATGATTGACTCACAAGTATTGGCCATGCCCAATTTTCAATTGGTACAAGCTAATGTCACATTACTCGCTAACTAGTATGAACATCTAGTAAAATAGACTATGATAGGAGCCTAAACTAATTTGAATATCAATTTCTTATGTTTTTCTTAACCATTTCTCTTGTATAAGTTGTATATTATGTTTGGTTTGTATTTTATAAGTACACTGGAATCATATGACGTGAAGAAAGAAAAATAGAGACTTAAATCATTGTTTAGGAGCTTTGGGGGTTGATGGATTCAAAGCATAGAAAGAACACAATTTTTTTATGGGTCAAGAAGTTAAAAATTATAGAGGTAACCATAGGTCGTACAAGGGAAGCCACTTCACTCTAAATGAAGAAGTATTCCAACACCATGGTAATATGTTCAGGGCACCTGCTCCTTTACATTGTGGTCGCACATCCTTTTTAAACAAGGAAAAACTAGGTCAAGTCTATTTCTTCATGACCAAAGTTGTTTTTCACCTTATTTCCAGTTCAAAGCACCAAGTCATGCCTTTGGTTATACATGGATCATTTGACTGTTTACAAATAGCTAGGCCAGTTTTCGAAACTAATATAGACACAGAACTATTGGGTCTGGGTTGTTAGAGTTTTGGTTAATGGGTCATCGTAAAATTAGATGAAGAATTGATCACATGTAATTGGTTTTTTGATGACTAATGGTGAAGATTAAGGAACCAAATGAGACTTTGTGATAGATTATGTGTAAGTTGGGTTATTGCTTGATTCAAGTGTACAACAAGTTATGAAGATTCGAGACAAGTTTTGAACGAGAAAACAATTGAGCTAGAATTGTTGCTACCACTGATTTTGGTGGTTAACGGTAAAGATTTTTAGAGTATATGGATGATTAGGAATGGTGGGTCTATATGAAGTTTGAATTTTTACAGAGAAGGTGATATCTAAAGGCTTAAAAATCACTTGCAAAGCTATATCTCGTTATGAGAGTCATTACACAACATGTGTTTCTAAAAGGCTCGAACGATCAGTTCTCATCTCCAAATCTTGTTGTTGGCTGAATCGTGGAGTCCAATTATTATTTTTTAGTAGTATGAGATGTTTTGTAGTTAAGTACAACACAATACTAAGGTACTAGTTGTTATAAGACTTGGACTAGAAACATATTCTAATTTAGGTGTCGGGAAGTTACGTTTAGTTCTCATCTCCAGAAGTAAGGTATTTATTTTTGACGAGTTTGACACCTCGATCAAAACTGAATTTTATTCAAATAAGAATCAGTTTTACGTTTGTAGTTAAGTGATTTCCATTTCTCTATATAAAAAAAAATTCTCTCTCTAATATAAAATTTTATTTTCCCAAAAAAGAAGAAAAAGATAACGTGCTTTAAAAACCTGTCAAATGTATTTATTCTTCTGATTTAACCTACAATTCAAAATAATTTTTCCTTTTAAGGATAATTCAGAATAATTGGTTTTTCTCTTTGTTGCAAAACATTAGGGTGTGTGATTCTTAGACAGTTCCAACTTCCTATCATTTCCATGAAACTGAAACTCCACCTCTGTAAATCTTTGTGTTTGGAAGGTTTATGAAAGTTTGTAATCACAAAAAGTCAAATATAGTTGAAAAAAGGAAAAAAAAAAGTTATAGTGTCAATAAAAATCTACCAATGAAATATAATGGACGTAAGCCAACTTCCATTGGAGCGTGTGTCATTTTATTTTCCATCTCCCGAAGAAAAAAATGTAGACAATGGAAAATAAATTAAGTGGAGTTGATAGTGCTAAACATTCAAAATTTTGAATTTCACCTTTGACTCCTTGTGTTGACCAAAGTCCACCTTTAATTTCCTCTGTACCAAACAAACCCTTAGAGAATTTTCTTGAATTATTATACATTGCTTTTACGAAAGAGTATGATGTTGAAATTTCAACACAGTTTATACTCTATACATAAAAGTCCAAATATTATTCCATTACCAAAGTGATATTACGTGGGAAAAAGTAAAATGATATACTAGTATTAAATTAAACACTCAAAATTTTGAATTCTATTTTTTACTCCTTGAGTTGTCCGAATTTCATCCTCAATTTTCTTCGTGCCGAACAAATCTTTTGGAGAACGATTTCGAATTTAATATCCAGTGTTTGTATGAAAAATTATGGTGCTAAAATTCGATATGGCATATACTACTCCCTCCGTCCAAGTTATAAATGCATAAAACATGTTTGTATTAGATTAAAAAATATGAGTGTTATAAAAATCTATTTTTTTCCTATATTATCCTTCCCTTCTTGATGAAAACTAGAAACATTAAATTCGTTTTAGTGTAATACTAATATCATTAATAAGGGTATATATAGAAAACCTATCTAGGAATTAGAACTATGTCTATCTAGATGGACAACCAAAAATAAAAACTATGCTTATATAGCTTGGATGGAGGGAGTATATATGTAACAGTCCAAATATTACTCCATTATCAAAGTGCTACTATATTGACAAACATGAAAATATTATACTATATGATAGTGTATTATGTTGTTCACTTGAATTGCAGTATAAGTTGATTGTGCTATACATGGTGTATACTAAATTAAATACTAAGAAAATCTGAATTCCAACCTTTGACTTCTTGCGTTGAACAAACTCCACCCTCAATTTCCTACGTGTCAAATAGATCCTTTATAAAAGAAAAAAAATAGAATTATTGATATCCAGTGTTTTTACAAAAGAGTATAAGTTTAAAATTTTGATACGATTTATACTTTATACATGAAAAATTCAAATATTAATCCATCACCAAAGTGCTACTATGTTGACAAAGATGGAATGTATGATGTAGTATATTATGTTGTTCACTTCGTTTTCCATATGAATTGATTATACTAGTACTAAACTAAACACTCAAAAATTTGAATTCCAACCTTTTGACCCCTTGTGCTGACCGAACTCCACCCTCGATTTCCTTCGTACCAAACAGATCCTACGGAGAACTTTCCTAAATCATTAATATCCAATGTTTTTACAAAAGAGTATGATGTTGACGGTCTGTATACTATACGTGAAAGTCCAAATATTACTATATTACCAAGGTGCTATTATGTTGACAAACATGGAAGTATTATACTATATTACGTAATGTTACGACGTTGTTCACTTCCTTTGACTTCTTTTGTTGACCAAACTCCACCCTTAATTTCCTATGTGTCAAACAGATCTTTTAGAAGAGAAAAGAATAGAATTATTGATATCCAATGTTTTTACGAAAGAGTATGAGGTTAATATTTTGATACGGTTTATACTCTATACGTGAAAATTCAAACATTAATCCATCACCAAATGCTACTATGTTGACAAAGATGGAATATATGACGTAGTATATTATGTTGTTCACTTCAGTTGTCGTATGAATTGATTATACTATACATGGTGTACTAGTACTAGACTAAATACTCAAATAATTGAATTCCAACCTTTTGACTCCTTGTGTTAACCGAACTCCAGCCTCAATTTCCTTCGTGACAAACAGATTCTATGGAGAACTTCCCTAAATCATTAATATCCAGTGTTTTTATAAAAGAGCATGATGTTAACGGTTCGTACTCTATTTTGAAAAGTCCAAATATTACTCTATTACCAAAGTGGTACTATAGTAACAAGCATGAAAATATTATACTATATTACATAGTATTATGATGTTGTTCACTTCAGTTGTAGTATCAAATTTCAATATCTATACTTTATATGTTAAAGTCCAAATATTATTCCATTACCGAAGTATTACTATGTTGACAAATATGGAAGTATTATATATATAACGTAGTATATGATGTTGTTCATTTCAATTGAAGTATGAACTGATTGTGCTATAATACTACTATATTAACAAACATGGAAGTATTATATATATGACTTAGCATATGATGTTGTTAACTTCAGTTGAAGTATGAACTGATTATGCTATACGTGGTGTACTAGCACTAAATTAAAACGGTAGGGCATCTCAACACTAGGATTAATTGTTAATTAAAACAAAATACTATTTTCATTTCTTAAAAGTAAGTTTGTAAAATTCTTAAAATAAGAATTTTTATTGACATTAAAATGGAAAAGAAGTGATTTTGTTGGTATAATCCACGGTTTAATCCTATATGCATCATATAGCCCCAATAATTCTGGGAAGAACCAAAGTTGCAGATTTGATATGTGACGGTTTAGTATTTCTTCATTCATTCACATCCAATCAAAAAAAAGTTTTTTCCACTTGATGGTTTTATTTGTTTATCAATCGCAAGATACGAAAGATGGATACATATGAGATCACCAAATGGTCGGGAGTTCCTCTATTGAAAAAAATAAATAAATCGATATTTATTCTAATTATATCCTTAGAATAATAAAATAATAAAATTTAAAAATGATATACTCCCTCCGTTCCTGGAAAAGTGTTACTATCACTTTTTCATTTTAGCCTAAAAATAGACCAATTTAAAAAAGTGATAGTAACTATTTTCCTAAAAAGTATTACTATCACTTTTTCATTTTAGCCTAAAAATAGACCAATTTAAAAAAGTGATAGTAACTATTTTCCTGAAACGGAAGTAGTATCAATTATGCTATGAATATTTATAAGCTTTATATTGTTAAAAAATATTTTAAAACACTTATATAATAAGTATAAATATGATTATTAAATTATACATATTTCTTACCAACGATAATCAATTAAAAAAGAATAGTTTTACAAAACAAAATTCTAAAACAAGTAGCTCAAAAAAGGGAGTATGTTTTATAATCGTGTTTGATAGTCAATAAGGAGCTAAAATTCCAACAGGTTAATGGAGTGTCAGATTATTTAGATTATCATATCATGAGAAGAAATAATCCAAGTAACAGTTGGAAAAAGATATCAGGCCCATAGAACACAAATTAATGACATCCAATGCCCAATCCTTGGGAACTAAC
Source organism: Papaver californicum (assembly GCA_023531435.1). Classification (NCBI taxonomy): domain Eukaryota; kingdom Viridiplantae; phylum Streptophyta; class Magnoliopsida; order Ranunculales; family Papaveraceae; genus Papaver; species Papaver californicum. Next base: position 291,650 of record JAJJMC010021917.1, on the reverse strand, counting down.
TTAATAAAATGAGAAAAATCTTGTACAAAATAAAATTACACAAAAGAAAACATTCAACAAAATACATGTTTCTTTGACAAGAATCCAATACATTTTATTACTGTTCCCTACATAACCTTTGACATGACCAAGATCCACCTCCACAAACCTACAAGCAAACAATTTTGTAGTCTTGTAACGATACATCTACTTTGGACAGATGTTTGTCTGACAGATACTTGTACAATTTTTATTGTCGATAAATGGGCATCAGTGATGATAATTACCTGCTTTGAGGAGTGACCGATCATCAGCACTTTTGGTAAAACCTAAAACCTCACCAAAATAACAAAGAAGAGTGAGGATGGTTGAAAAGCCTCCATTATGGGTAAGCATCGGGAGAAACTCTTTCACTGATCGTTGAACCGAAATTCGGCCCACCCTTGCGATATTGAATAAGAAACTCAATGGGGTAACCTTTAATCTTATGTGGTACAATTCCCAGATCAGCGAATTTTAAAGCTGCCAAGTGCACCAAGAAGGAAAGGAAATAGCAGAAGTGTAAGGTAATTGTATTGCCGAGGTTTTAGATGCACAAAAATAAATAAATTAGAGGAGATAAAAAAACGATGAGACAACATGAGTTTTTCAACACTGACCATTTTCAGACACCACTGTATCTACGGAGAGAGCATGGAGCTGATCCAGATTAAAGATCTCAGGGACAGGCAGAGGACATGGAACTTTGTTCAGCAATATCTCTCGAGGAGAGGCAATAATCTGCAACAATTCTAGGACCAGTTAAGTAGTTATATGGTAATCCAGATAATTCCTAGATAAATGTATATGCATACCTTTGCAATGGGGAGAGGAACCTTTACATAGCGTGGCCATTCACGAATAGTCTCATACATCAGCTCTGTCTGCAACATACATAGGAGGCTCAAAAAGAGCTGAGCAAGACTCTATTCTATCAACTTAGAACAAAATATATGAGGAAGAAAATTCTACCAGTTCGCGCATAGAGTAAATATCTGGACCACCAAGTTCGTATGTTTTACCCATGCTTGTGCCATCATCTTTCAAGGCCGCAGTAATTGCAGCAGCAACATCAGAAACAAACACTGGTTGAATTCTGCAAGAAGTTAAATCAATAAAGATACATACAGATTTCAAAAAAGATCATCTTCTCCGGCAAAGGTTAATTGCACTATATTCTTGCGTTATATAATGCATGAGGAGAATAAGCATACTTAGTAGATCCATCCCCGATAAGTGGAAGGAAGCTCCATTTCTTTGCGATAAAAGCCCACTTATTCAGAATCCGATCTTCAGTGCCAACCATAGAAGCCGGCCTTAAAATCGTGGCCTGCAAATCGCCGTATATTAACAACTAATAGAACATTATAAAGTAACGGTAACCTGATAAAGGTCTTGTACTAGTGAAATCACAGAAACTTTAATACCAGGTGAATTGGAAAGAGAAAAGAAAGATCAGGATGAATAGATAAAAACTCAGATTTTTATAAGATAACATATCATCATGCAAAGGTTACAATTAGTATGAAAAAACAATTATCAAAACCATACTTCGAATTCATTCCCATATTATGCACTGATTAATAGCAAAATGTAAAGGCAGCGGTACAGAAACAAAAGACAGAAATAAACATGTTACAGTATGAGATAAGAGGATAATAAGTTAAACCTCAGGCAATTCTCTCAGTATGGCTCCCTCTGCAGCTGCTTTAGCTTTTAGCATTCTGGAAGATGATGATGGTGATGCACCTAAGCAAGAAACTTGTATAAATCTCATGATGCCGCCATGTTCTTTCGCGATCTGTACCGATTAAAAAATTATTTATACTTAATAGCTAACAAACTGCCAGTGGTATCTATATATTGTGAAATAAATGCGCAAGCACCTAGTCACAAATAGATACATCATCAGCCATTACGTATACATGGTACCTAGAGTGAAGAAATTATGATACAGCTTGTAAGAGCACTCCTTCAATTTAGTTGGACACTGTACTAACCAAGTTGTTTTCATTTTTATTTTTGTTTTCTTTAATTGTATTTAACTGTTATATTCATACATTATGAGTCACAGGTGTTAAAAAACTATTATGAAAAATACACTTGATAACTGCATAATTATGAGTTACAGGTATTAGACATTTACATTCATACATTGGGAGGCACAGGTGTAAAAAAACACTGATATGAAAAATACACTTGATAACTGCAAAATTTTCGCACACTCAATCCAAAAAACTGGCCATAACCATCAGAATTTAAGCAAAAAGAAGAAGAATGAAAGCAGACAACCAAATTCTGCACAAGGACTTACAAATGCAAGCTGTTCCGCCATATGATGGTTCACTTCCTCAAAACTGTAGTTTCTTGTCTCATACTCCCGTCCTGCCAGAATAATAACTTCATTAGTCCAACACAAAAAAATGAAACTAAGGAGCAGATATAAATTCCAAGTATACCAACCAATAAGATTGATAACAACATTCGCCTTTGCCATTACTGCTTTAATCGAATCTTCATATCTTGGGTCATATTTCATAGGTACAATCTAAAGACAGCATTGAAATTAAGTTAGATGAAAAGAAACCAAAAAAGAAAGAAAAAAAAAACCACAATACCAACACAAGCAGGTAAAAGCTATAGTTGTACCTGGCCTAAATCACCCATCAATTTAAGATGTCGATGAGAATCCTCAGAACCTCGGAAAGGAACTAGCACTTGAGAACCCATTTTAGCTATAAAAACAAACAAAAACTTAGAAGAAAAATAAATGGAAACACATTACTAAGAACCTGAGGAAAATAAAATACATCCCACTTACCTAGTTGTTGCACAACATAACGTCCGAGAAACCCTGTCGCTCCAAACACAGTTGCAACAATTCCACTGCCAATTCAAACACTATATATTTCAATTCAAAAATCAATTGCCCATATGATATCATATGTGCAGCACAAAAAACAAGCATTCCTTTATCAAATGAACAATTCTTAGCATATATCCGATAACCGAAATGAAAACCTGATTTAGTCCAAGTTCAAAGGTTTAGCTCAAATGAATTAAAAGGAAAATGAACTGACCTAACAGATGATCTTCCACCAGTACCTTTACGGATGAGATGCCCAACTCCTTTAGTGGCAATATTGGATCCAAACCGTGGATGATCATATACATAATCTAAAAATTAAAATCAAAATTCCAAATTATAAGATCTCATCAACCATAGAAAAATTATTATAAAAGTGTAAGAAGAAATGAGAGACCATAGAAATTAAAAGATTCACATACATTTATCAGAAACAAGATAGACTGATTTGAGAGGTGATAGTGATGGTGAAGGCTTCAAATACTGATGCCCTAATCTCCTAGCGTAGCCCTGCATCATCTCTTTGTTTTTTCAGAACGAAGAAGAAATATACAAAGAAGACCTGTTTCAGCTTTTGAGGGCTGGGGACTGGGGAGCCTGGGAGAGTGATAAAAGGATTATCACGCTAACCTGCGCGTGATGAGTCGGACTACTAATTACTTAAAAGGGTCCGCTAGGTATGCTTAAATTGGAGATAATTGAAAAATGTAGTGCAGTCAAAGGAAGTAGTCAAGGACTGTATTTAAATATTCAGTGTTTGGCACAGATCTAATTAAACAATATAGTAATTATATGTTCAACCATTTTCAAAGGGCCACATTGAATAGTCATCATTTGAGGTGTGTATTGAATGCAATTCTGTATTCACTCTCCAGTTACACCGTTGACAAATATCGACCGTTTATTTTATTTACATAATCGGATATATTTTAATTTGTCTCTTTTAAAAAGAATTTATTATTAAATATTTAATTTTAATTTTATTTATTTTAATTTTATTTGTTTAATTAATTATTACTTATTTCAAAATTGTTAATTTCATTAGTTTTAATTTATTACTATTAATAATTTTTATTATATAATCAGATATATTTTTATTTACTTTTTTAAACACCATTTTTTAATATTAGTATTCAATTTTTATTCTTTATTTATTTATTTATTTATTTTTAAAATTGATTTCTTTCATTATTACTTCTTCAAAAATTATTATTATTATTATTTGTTTATTATTACCATTATTATCGTTATTATTATTATTATTATTATTATTATTATTATTATTATTACATAATCAGGTATATTTTTATTTATTCTTTTTAAACATCATTTTATTATTATTAAATATTTTTATTTTTTATTTTTTATTTTTTTATTATTCTTTGATTTATTTCATTGTTACTTCTCTAAAAACTATTATATATATATATATTATTTTCAATTTACTATTATTACTATTATTATATAAATAAATATATCTTTTATTTTTATTTATAACGTTTATTTTATTTTTTTGTAATTAGATTTTAAAGTTAGAATCTCATCTTTGTATTACATCCATATTCAAGCCAAACACTAAACATTGAACTACATGTAGTTCTTATGCATGACATTACAGCTACGTGTAATTGGTAATGTTTTACATTGCTAATACTGGCATGCCAAACGGACCCTAAATGGAGTCGGTCAGGCACGACCCTTTACGAGTATCGTGTCTCTATGAACCTAATAAAAAATTTGGTTCAAGGAATTGAAGGCTATGTAATCCAATTCTGATGGAATACTTCTAATTATTTGAACCAAACAAGATAGATTAACTTTGTATAATTAAATTTTTTTGATTTTTAATAATCTGATTCCCTCCAAAATAATAGATTTTCGTTGCACTAGGCCAATAGTATAATAGAATTGGATTCCGAGGTAAAAACATGTGTTGGCTCTAGTTAAGCACATGTAAATAAATAACCTTATTGGCATTAGTGACTCCCCAAATACGTCCACCAAACGAAAATGTGTTGGCTTCATTATCTTTGATTAATCGTCTAACCACTTCACGACAATGAGTTATACCTTTATGTCCCCTTTAAATGGATTTCACCACCAACTATACTTAATCCCTCTTTGAACAGATTTAGCACTCATATATGGGTGTTCACTTTACGGCGACATAGGGTTTTTAGTTAAGGTTACTCGGGGGTGACTCTTGGGTGATTCTTTGTCAAATACTATTTTAGCAGTAACTTGTCAAAAAATTTAAGATATTTTTTCTTCCATGGAGACCGAAGAAAAACTATTTTTGATACCAACAAGATCTTCAAATTTGAAAGGATTCTCTTTAGATGGAAACAGAATATGTTCTTTTATCTCAAACTAATGAAGTTGCATATGATGGTGACCTCCGTCAAACCAACATTTGAGAAGGTTATTGTTCCTAAGGTTGCACCTTCTGCATGCCAAAACCCAAGGAACCAGTTATGACCATTACTCCTTAAGAAAATCAAAAACCTATGCAAATGGGTTGATGATGATTTTAATTGCAAAATTACATCCTCAATGCTTTATCTGACGATTTGTATGAATATTACTCCACATTTGATATTGTTAAAAATGTCTGGGATGCTTTACAGAAAAGTATGATATTGAGGAAGCCGGTTCAAAAATACCTCGTAAACAACTAGTTGACCTATTTTTCCTTCACAGGGATTACTTTTTCTCGTAGGGTTTTGTTACTCGAAAAGGTTTTTAACAAGGAAACATATGTGAGGCCAACTCTATTTTAAGTTTTCTAAAATATTGTATTATTTTCATTTAATTTAGGTTTAGTCCCTCTGAACTTTCCTGATAACGTTTTAATAAGGCAATTAATTTACATATAGTATTCTTTGAGGAGAATACTACATGTAAAACACTACAATAGAGACATAACATGTGAAGAAGTATGCCAAGGTTTTGTCCCACTGGGTTTTTCCTTGTCCAAGTTTTTAGTGAGGCATTACTTGTAAAGTTGACCAGACAAGGGGGGATGTTGTAGGAAAAGTGTGTGTCCAAGGGAGCAAGCTAAACACTTGGCTCGCATAATATACAACTAATGCACTTGTCTTTCTACCTCTTATGCAAGTTAGGCGCTTGGCCTTCTACTTCACAAGCAACAAGGGCACTTGTCTCTCTAGATCAAAATATTATATGTATCCATCACTATATATACCTGGCTTAATTGGAGGCTGGTGGAAATAATAGGGGGTTATTAGAAATCTACCCACGCTACCAAGATTATAGGGGGTGCCAAATGATAGTGAAAATACTATTTACCCTTCCCTAATAACTAAACCTAAACTACTAATACACTTAAACCCATCAGTCCCCTATTTTTTTTCATTCTAAAAATAAAATTCACCCTATCCTCTCCCTCTACCTAACGACTCATCTTCCTCCAAATTTTTTTTTGAAATAAATTCATTGTCCCAATCGTCGATTCGAAAACTTTAATCGACGATTAACTTCTTCTACAAACATGGATCATACGAAGCAATACCAGAGCATGTTAGGCCATCTAAAATCGTAGAGAAATTTAAAGGAAAGTTAAGCTCGAGAAGCACCAGAGAATCAAATTGAGAACAATCGGACAACGAAATGGCCCCAATTAGAAAATAAGTAAACTAAAGCCCATTACTCTATTTGCTTGACGTGTTTGTATGTGTGTTTTGAGTGTAAATATAGGTTAGAAACCGTAAAATTACAGTTACAGGGAAAAGGTCGTCAAGGTCACGAATCTTATACCATGATAATTTTTCATATGCATGTTAAATTCTTGAAAAATTGTCATGGTCTTTGATTTGCGACTATGACGACCCTTACTGGTTATTTTCCTTGAAAACGAAGAATCAATATACGGTCGTTAGGAATTATATAAAACCATGACGACTTAAAACTGTAATCTGTGACGACCCTTTAATAAACCATAACGACCCTATAGGAAAAAAAAATATTATTTTAGATTTGCCAAGGGTCGTCATGGTTTAACTGAGGGTCATTATGCTCGAAAATACAATCCTATAAGGACACCCATACTTCTTTGTATTAGATTTTTAGACCCCCTCGTACTTATAATCCTTTGCTTTGTGTCTTACATGATCTCTCGCAAATCATCTCAACCCTTGTAGCATTGACTTAATTTTTTTGAACCAACACGCACATTTTCTTTTTGGCCTTGGAGATAACCCATTCCTTCGCCTCCATCTTAGTTGCCCATGTCTATATTGTACAAATTAGATATCGATGAGAAGTATCCTTATACATCCAAGAGATGACTAATAAAATAATTTGAAAACATATATCAATTCAAAGGATAGGTAACATACTGCCAAGTCAGTCATATAGTGGTGGGAAGTATCCGACCCTATCTGAGTTACGGGTTCAGGTTCATCGTTGAGTTGTTCAACCACTTACAAAGAAAGAAATTAGATGTAGGCAAACACAATGAGATGAGTCGTCATGGCCTCAAACTATCGACCATGAAGACTTTGTTGGTATATCATATTTTGATTTCTCCAGGTTTTAGAGTCGTCATGGTCTGTTTTAGCAGGTTGAAAACTCTATTTACCTGGCCATTCATGTCGTTTTTCAGACCACAAAAGTCGTCATGGTTATACACTACGAGAGTGATGACCCAAAAAACACTTATTGATTTTTTGACTTGCAACCAATACAGTTGGGTCTCTGAACGGCTAGTTTTTTGAAAAAACTAGCCATTGGGTCATTAAGATCTATAAAAAAAACCAAGTACACCCAACCATAGTTTTCAACTTTTAAATTCATTCCACTGTCTTGCTCATCCGAAAAAAACATGGCTACTCCCTACATTTACCAGGAAGATGTTACCATAGTTAGAGTGTGAATATTGTAGATCAAACCTCCATTTACTTTTGGGGCCATATTCATATAACTTGTGTGGCGTTAGACAAAAATCATAATGGTAGAACACTCGAAAACGTTAAGGATGGATTCCAAGAACTATCCAGAGAATTAGAAGCTTTCAAAAAGAAAATGAAAGCGGTAAAGGAAGCCCATCCCACAAAGGCGGGTGTTATAAGAGTAAGTATGTCAATAAGTATTTCTTGAGAAATATTTTTGATTAATACTAACTTAAAATTGATTTGTTTTTCAATGAAAAATGGCACGGGTCGGATATGAGGTTGTCCAAGACAAAAAAATTGAGCATGATGATTGTTATCGCATCTTGGAAAATAATATCTACGATTTCACCCTATATGATTAAGTGTTTAAATGGAATATTATGATTTATGCTATTTATTTTCCTTCAATGTTATGCTATGAAAAATGTGTTTATTTTTGTCAATGAAATCCTTATGAAAGATGTATTCCTGTTCTTTTTAATGAAGTTGTTTTACGAAAGCAAAAATTAAAAATTCTCAAATGGAGTCGTCAAGGTTATGAATATCGACCACGATGGCTTCATATTAAATTTATAATGGTTGGTAGTAACCTCACGACCATGACGACTCTTACTCTGTATCTTTGCTTTCCCATAATAATTCGATGATTTTAACCAAAAATTCGACCATTCATAGACTATTGGTAGTTTACCTAAACTTTTTGAGCTCTAGGTTCTTTATTTTGAGCATTGGTTTCTTAATTTTTAGCTTGGGGTTCTTCATTTGCATCCTCATTTTCATCTTCATTTATTAATCGATCAACGTTATATATCCAATCCAATTGAGAATCTAAATTAAGATTACCATCAACACAATCATCTTTGTCATTTGAAGCTTCTCCAACATCAATTTTTCCACTAGAATCACTCATTTATCAAACCCTATTTTTCACCATTTTCCCTCCAAAATCCCTTTCTTCTTCTCTACTTATAATAATAATAAAATAATCTAATTTTAATCATCACCAAATCTATATAACTAATCTAATATAAATAGTTAAATAAACAAATCATGTATGAGGAATAATCAAACAGGGGTAGTGTTTTGGTGTTAAAACAAATGTACTACAAAATGGTACTTTCAGGTAGGTTCGAGAGATCAAGCTCGAACAAGACGAGCCTAAACCAAGAAATGGACGTTCATGTCCTGCTTCGATTACAATGATAGAAAGAATTAGGTTAGGTCTTAGGGGATGGAAGAAAAGAAGGTTGAGAAAATGTCAGTGTGATAGTATATGAAAAATGGATTCTCTGAGAGGAATCGCTAATTCTATAGGTTTTTGTTTCTCCAGACTGAGTATCTTGTTTGTCCCTATTCTGAATAGATGAGAATCATCTATTTATAGTTCAAAGGAGACACACTGATTTCTCGTAAATCATGGAAGTTAGGGAGAGGTGGAGAAGTGATGATTATGGAGATCGTAATGAGGTGGTGCCAAAAAAGTAGGGAAGACCTGTCTGACCACTACTCTTCATCCTCTCAACTGCTCTGTAACCGCCCACTTATTGTTACCTTCTTGTTCATGGAGGTGGTGTCACCATCCACGATTACCATAGACCTCCAGTCCAATACCCCAATGAGAATCCCCCCATGTTGTATTTTTATATCTCGTTGAAATGGTGGAGTCATAAGCCACTATGGTTTTGATTAAGTCAAGACAAGTCAAATGACTTGCTAAGTCAGTGAGACAAGTTGTGTGACTCACTGGATTGATAGTCAAACTTATTAGTATCGAGTCTGGGAAATTTAATAGTCATGTACTTACTTAGAAGTAACATGGCATATTTAATGGTTAAATATTAGCTCAGAAGCGACTTATCGTAAGTTTGAGAGGCATTTGAGGACAAATATTGTAGAGGGGTCCTTAAAAAGAGACCTATTAGAATTCGTATGAGACTCAATGTTGGACCCATATTGAGAAGAAAGGCGTGCTGCTATGGAAAGTAGCAAGCAAAGCTAGCACTAGCCACTTAGCGCAAATAAGAATGTGTTAGCTCTTTTAATATAAAAGGCTAATGTGTTAACATCACAGGAGCGAGACCAATATATATTTCTTCTAGTAAATATCAATTGTACTAAGGCTAGGAAGCTAGTGTCAAGGAGGTTTGAAGTTAGCACCTCAATTAGATAGTATTGCTAACATTAAGGTCAATGCGCTTTTCGCTAAGTCACTAAGTATGCCATGTTAAGCCAGAGTCGCATTAGGCATGACTGTTACTTAGTGGTGCATTGTCCACGTGCCAAGGCTAGTAGGGACGCCAAGGATGCCGAGAGATCATAGGGAGCTACGTTGTTGAGGAGGCTAGGTCGTATAGGATGCCAGGATGTCGAGGATTTAGGGACACATAGGATTATCCAGGAGCGCCAATGATGTGAAGACGCCAAGGATGCAAAGGTGCCAAGGATACAATGCCAAGGATGTGATTCCAAGGAAGTTAGGGCGCCAAGGGTGCGACGCCAAGGAGCTAGGGACGCGGAGGAGGCCATGGCGCTGAGACTAAGACGCGATGGAGCCTTGCCCATCACTTGGGGACGCATCAGCTAGGGATAGGGACTATATGCCTTGCTTGGGATGCATAGGCTACTAAGGATGCATTTGAGCATGGTAGGGACGCATTGGAGAATCTATTTGGTCCGGTACTCGGGGACGCGTCAAGCTATAGCTAACCAAGAGAGATAAAGCTTTTGTCGTTAAGATTAGGGTTAGCACTTTTAGTGCTAGGGTTGAGGTGCAAAGGTGGTGATGTGCTGGCTAAGGCCTTATTAGGCTAAAATATGCAAGCTAAGACCATTTTAGGTTAGTTAGCACTTCTCAGGCGCTAGGGTTTAGCGCCAGGAAAGTAAGCGCTTTTAGTACTATTGTAAATAACTGGTGCCAATACGGTGTTAAGCCAAATAGCTAGTGCTAACTTGGTACTAATATGAGAAAAGGCTAGGGTTAGCCTAGCTCGGAGATTAAATGCATCTTTTATGGCATTGTTTCTTAGTTGTGGCGCATCCAAGAGGAGTGACGCATTATTTATGGCTTATATTTAAGCAAAGTGCTAAAGTAGCATATTTTTGTTCAAAAGAGCAATTTGAGGAGCATTCGTTGTGAATGAAGCGTTATGCTATAATGTATTTCGGGGTTTAAGTATTATCTATTCTCGAGTTTAATAGATGTTGCTAAAACATCGATGCACATTCGAGGTTATTTTAAGGAATTCAGTCGTGGAATTTATGCGACTTGAGACTAGTTCGATATGGCATGAATATTATGAGTATTAAGGAGGTTGTAAGTTCAGTTTAAAATATCTAGAGAGAATATGTGCTCTTATTCGCTTGTGGAATATCAGTAGAAACACAGTATTCAATATTTTTGATATAGGACTGAGCATATGCGCATGTATACACACATATCTTTTATATTTCTGTTGTTTGACAGAGGGCAATTTTAAAATTCTAGCCCTTGTAAAAAAATCACCATCTACATTAATTCCCCTGCTTAGTGAGGAACACTAATGTTGTTCAGTAAGCACTAGATGGTGACAATATGCTTTCAGTAATTATATATGCATAATTTAAATTTTAAGAGTAGAGAAAGATATACTTAGCTTCTGAGATATTGAGATATGTACCCCTTAGCGTGAGATTTGGTTAGGGGTAGTAGTCGTCCTTTTCCCTGCTAGAAATCGGAATTTTCAGGGTGGGAAGGATCAAAATTGGCGCGGCTAAGAGAAAAGTAACTTACTGCCACTTTTTTTTTTCTTTTTAGGTTTCCCAGTTGGACAGGGACTCTCCAAGTTGACGCATATATATACCTCTCCCCCTTTTCTTTACGTCACTTCTTCTTCTTTTTTGTTATCAAAGAAAGGTATTGGTGGTAACAAGTAATATGTTGTCACCGGCTAGGAAGAAGGTAAGCACGTCCATCTATCCCCCCCCCCCCCCTTTTTTTTGGATAGTGCTTTCTTTATCCAGTAAAATTAAGGTTTCCAAATTTTTCTCACATATCATATGTATATATATCTTGATAATACTGAGAATATTATTCCATCAAAACCCTAGTTTTCATCATTGTTCTTCTGGAGCAAAGTATCTTCCTTTTCGGCAGCAGCAACAAGAATACCAGTAAATTTAATTTGTTGATTAGAGTAAAAACTCTGATAAATCTTTTTTTATTTCTTGATGAAGTACTTTTCTAATTATTTTACGTTTTAGGTAGATCATGGCAATTCCTGATCGAAACCATAACTCTGATCCCTCAAGCAAGAAACTAGGTTGTAGAGGCAAAAGGATGAAGGTGGCTTCTCCCCAAGAAGTACAATAAAAAATCAACCGTTCTTTGAATAAGGTCACAAAAATTGTTCGCAGTATGCCTCTCGATCGTTTGAAGGAAACTCGTCAATATGCTCTGGATATCTGTTTCGCGATCAATGCTGAAGAAGAAGCAAGACGCGCAGAGGAATTGGAGAAGAAAAAGGTCGATGATGAGAAACTCACAACTTTTATGGAGAAGCAACACTTTCAAGCAGTTGCAAGAAGAGAGAAAACTGAACAAATAGAGCGAGGTGTTCGTACCTACGGTGTTGCTCCTGATTCTGATGCGGATGAGTATTCTTCCTAGGAGGATCATGAAGTTAACATGGGATATGAGTATGAGTATGAATCTTTCTTTGAAACCGAGGCTGACCGTGAAGCTGAAAGTGCTGATGCTTGGCATGACATGCAGGCGGATTCTTCCGACCCTGAAAAGAAGACCGAAGAGGATTCGGAAGAGAAATTCTAAAAGATGACTCTGAAGTAGAAGACCTTGAAGTGGGTTTCAAGAAGAAAACTCTGAGGAAGAACGGGAGGAACATGATTCTGATGAAGAAGGCGACGATAAGCATGACTCTGACTCGGAATCTGAGTCTTCTGATTAAATTTTAATTTTAGCCTTCTTTTCCTCTTCTCGTAGATGTCTTCTTTGAATTAAACATTTCGTGTATGGCCGTTATGATGGAACCATATTATTATTTATTATTTTTCGTAAGTTAGCATTATTGTTTTCCCTTCTATAAATTGGTGATAAACAATCCTTATTGGAAAATTTTATCAATTTTCGTCATAAAAAAAATTCAGAAGTATAGTGCTTGGGGGAAAAGCCATAGAATCTTCATACGACCTCCGTTTTGGATGATTGAATCCTCTATTCTTATTAGAAAAAAATTTACTACAATATAATCAGAAGAAATCCAGGTTTTGAGCTTCTTTGGAGCATCAAAACGACTGAACAGTAGAACTCAGGAAGTATCCAGGAAAATCCTGACAGTTTTCGTATTCAACTCCGCTAGCCGTTTTTCCATAATTCTTAGATCACTTGTTCGATTGATATACCCTTTCAACACATTGTAGTAAATTTTAATACGAAATTTTTGACATAAGAACCATGCCCATATTCATCACTAATTTTTGTCATCTTCAGAGTTTCTAAGAGACAGTGAAAATTGCTTCCGATGTTTTTTTTTTTTTTGCAAAACGTCTTGTGATTGTTCCAACTCATATAATACATTGAATAACACTTTGTGATGATTGTATATGATGTTTATGAGTATGTATGACAATTTTTATGGTTCATGCTTGAGAATTTTGTGTTTAAGACATTCTGACTCAATTCGTTCATATCCTATCTACTTTTAAGGGAAGAATGACAAAATCAGAGGGTTGAGCCTGCTAGTGAAGGGACAAGAATTATCATTAATCCCAATGTAGATAATGTCTTCTCCCTTACTAAAAATCATGAGAATACTTCTGTTTGCATGCTTATTGAGTGTAGTGATTCCATCGAGTATCCTGGTGCAGACATTGATATTGACTTTGGCCCGAGCAGGACTCTTCCCGGGTATTTGTATGTTGGAGGAGGAGGCTCGATGTTCCATTCACTTATGGCCGTTTCCCTATATACAATATCGGGATTGTGGTGATTGGGCGTCCCTGACATGGACGTTGATTCTTTTCTTCTGATGAGACTGTTGCACATACGTAGGTCCCTATTTTGGTAGGAATTTAGGAAAGCCCCGAAGCTAACTCAAGGAAGGGTTTGAGGTATGAGGGGTGGAAGTACGCTTCTGAGGGGCTCGGGTTATTATATTTTTTTGAATGTGTGATTGGATTAATACTTTTATGCATTTTGATGGATCTTCGTGTGAGTTGGTTCTGATAGGTAATTCGTAAAGATTTTCTTTAAAGAAGAAATGATAATTCTACTTGATTAAGGAAACTGAAATCCTAAGGATGCCCATAGTGATACTCGTAGGCATTTTGGAGGAATTGTAAATACTATATGAAGGGAAAATAAGGAAATAAGGACCATTTTGTGATGTTCAGTCGAAATCCTTGAGCCATATGCCGTGAATAACTACCGCGACAGGTTCGCTTTCTGTAGTAATCAGCCTATAGTAGCCGCTACTAGTTGATAGGTGCATTATTTGTATTAGTTTGGTTCTATAATTCATTGATTTCTTGTAATTTTTTATATCATTATACTTTGATTTTGTTTTCTTTTGAGTTTCTTAGGAGTTTTGAAGTATATTCAACCAAAGAAGAAGAAAGAAGTTCATTACAACACGAAATGAACAAGGAAATTAAGTTCTACAAGTGAAGAAGGGTCATAGATCAAGTTCAAATCATTCAAATCCTGTAGTTCTTAATACTATCTTGAAGATAACAAGAATACGAAGTGAATGAAAAAAGAATGAGGTCATTCCGAGTTCGGACGAATAAGTTATGAACAAAACAGTCAAAGCAAGAAAAAATCATCTACAACATTTCAGTCGGCGCGGTTCCCAACTATGCCGACTGGAACACTTTTTCATACAAGAAAACTTGGATTTTTAAGCCCTAAAGTTGGTACGATTCAACGGGAATCGACCATGCTAACTGGAACAAGTTTGGGTACAGAAAATTGGAGTTATTTTGGTTCTAAAGTCGGCACGGTTCATGGGAATCGACCATGTCGACTGTGGCAAACCTATTGGTCCATTTTGACGCGTTTTGGACTTCTAAATGGATACAACTTAGTCTCAGAAGGATATTAAGCCCTAGATATCATGAGTACTATATAAGGAGACTCCAAAGATATTAAAGAGGGATCTTTGGAGAGACAATAGACTTGAGAATACAAGGAGAACAAAGAGCAAGGGCGTGGAGTTGCAGTTGATCATCACGATTTCTAGGGTTTGCTTTACTTGATTTGTTCAATATTTTCCATGGATTTTTAGAAATCCATGATGAGCTAAACCTTTCTTATTGGTTAATGATATAGTTGGATATCAGAAACATATTACTTGATTAATACATTAGTTTTGTTATCTTGATCAAATCATTATTGTTCTTGTTCTACTGATTATTATCGCCATTTATGATTGTGTGAATGTTTATTTAGGAGAGCTATTAAATAACCATGAATGCATATCTATCGCTAGACTAGGTTTTTGAGATGCATAATTGTTGATGAACCTTGTCATAAATACCATATTGTGATTATCAATTGTATTCAAAACCTTTGTGTGATTGCATGTAGAAGCTTGACCTATGTTAAATAGATTACTCGCAGTATATCTATTGCATTGATTGTACTAATTCATAGATTTTAAATATCTTAAGGAATTAAACTTGATAGCATGCTGCATTAGGTTGTTCTTTGAGTAGTAATTACATATTCATCGTTATGGTATGTGATGACATGAGTAATTTACCGGAGTATGCTCTCGATGGGATGTTCTAGGGATCTTGTTAATAAACGATTAAGTGACACCTCTAATTATTAGTTAAAGTGCATGTATTATGATTGAAGATGAACCCTTAACCAGTACTTTCAACCTATTGATTCTCTTTATTCATTCTTTGCTAGTATTACTTTAGTCTTACACAACCCCCCCTCCCCCCCAGTTTACATAAATTTTCAAATACGAATAACAACCCATATCTCCCTGTGGATCGAATCTATTCTTATAACTACAATCTTAATTATAATTGTGAAGTGAAAGAATTTGAAATATTTTGCTTGGCTGATAAACGACCAAATTTTGGCGCCGGTTTTTGATTTCTTATATTTAGTTTTTAATTTAGTTTTGAGAATTATTTTTCAGGTACTTATCTTCTATCTCCTAAACCGAGACCAAAACCGAAGCATGTCGAGTATCCATAAATTGGAATAGAGACTCGGAAAGGAACTGTACTGAAAGACAAGCAAGAGAAAGTAACGGTTGACGCAAACCGTACACAACAATAGTGTATTCAAACAACATCTACATTTGAGATCAAGTCAGGGTTGATCCGTGAGCTACCAAAGTTTCATGGAATGACTAATGAAGATCCAAAAAAACATCTAATGGATTTTCATCACATAGTCATAGCCATGCTACCAAAGGATACAGATGCAGATGGAGTTTTGTTAAGAGCTTTTCTATTTTCCTTGATGGACACTCCTAAGGAATTACTGTACTATCTACCTTCTGGTAGTGTCACAACTTGGAATGGTTTGAAGAAACTCTTCTTAGAAAGATACTTTCCTGCATCGAATGCAACTCAGATTCCAAAGAGATTTGTGGCATCAAGCAAATGGCAGGAGAGACATTGATTGAATACTGGAAACTTTACAAGAGATTGGTGGCTAGCTGTCTGCATCATGAATTCAGTGATTTATTGATCATCCAGTACTTATACGAGGGTCTTCAAGCAAGTGCTAGGAATCTTCTCGACACTGCAGGTGGTAGTGCACTAGTGAACAAAACAGTAGCTCAAGCTAGAAAGTTAATTGAGAACATGGCAGCAAATTCTCAATAATTCTCAAGTCGTGGGTCAGAATCACTCGTCAAGAGAGTCAATAAAATGAGTGAAGTTACTTAGCTTAGTCAGCAAATGGGCAACATGGCAGCAATGATGCAACAAATTACAGTCTTGGTGGTGCCATCATCCTCCCAAGGTTATGAAGTGGGAAACGATCAAGTCAATGCTATTTTCCCAAGTCAGCAGAGGCAACGGTACGATCCTTATTCTAACACATATAATCTAGGGTGGAGAGATTATCCCAACTTCATCTATGCAAATAAGCAAGCTGAAATTCCAGGACCGATTTTCAATCGTCCTAGTGGTTTTCAACAACAAGTACAACAACCACGACAAGTTCAGAACTCAGAATCATCAGAGGTACTTGCCATGATGAAGAATATGACTTCAACGATGCAGAAAAATCAGCAGACAACTCATAATGCAATCAAAGAATTACAAACGCAAGTGGGCACTATGACAACTGAGATTAATCTTTTGAAGGCACAGAATAATGGGAAACTCCCTTCTCAACCTCTTAATCCGAGAGATTCTGTCAATGCCGTGACATTGAGAAGTGGTACACGAACTGTGCAACCAGAAGATGTTGAGAAGAATAAAGACCCTAAGGGGCTGGTTTTGGAGAAAGAGATTATTGACTCTTCCCAAACCGATGAGGTACCTAAAGAAAACTCTAAATCCCCTTTTTCAATTTATGTTCCTCCTTTACCTTTTCCTCGCAGGTTTGCTAACTCTAAAAAGGAGGAACAAAATAAGGAGATTTTGGATATTTTCAAGAAGATTCATGTGAATATTCCACTGATAAATACGATAAAACAAGTCCCAAAATATGCAAGAATTCTGAAGGACTTGTGCACCAAGAAACAACGGTTAACCGATAACGAGGTAATGAGTGTGGGGGAAAACATTTCGGGTATCCTTCAAAAGAAACTCCTACCTAAGTGTAAGGATCCCGGTAGTTTTGATATACTTGTTGTGATTGGTAATAAAAGGTTTGGAAAAGCTATATTTGATTTAGGAACATCAGTTAATGTTATGTCTGCATCTATTTAGGAGTCCTTGAATTTGGGTCCATTGAAAGAAACTGGAGTTGTTTTACAACTAGATGATCGTAATAATGTATACCCTAGAGGTATTATTGAGGATGTGCTTGTGCAGATGAATCAACTAGTATTCCAAGTCGATTTCTACGTGCTGGAGATGGATAGCGGGTCTGACGCGTCTATTCCGTTGTTACTTGGGAAACCATTCATGGAAACGGCTGAAATCATAATTATTGTTGATAAAGGAACACTCACAATGGAGTTTGACAATGAAAAGATTCGTTTCAACATTTTTGATGCAATTCGTACCCTAGTGATGTTCATGCTAATGTGTTGGACGCGGGATAATGAGTAGCAAGAAAGTCTACAGTCGGGCTGACGATATTAAACCAAACGTTGAATGGGAAACAACCCATTGATTTTATATTTCTATCTCTATCTTTTTAGTTTTATTTTCTTTTCCATATCATTAGTAGGAATTTCCCACCTTGACTATTACATTGGACGAGTCAATTTACATTGAGGATAATGTAAAGTTTAATTGTGGGGGAGTGGTTAATTATTTAGATTTTTAGTATTCACTTTTATAGGAATTTTTAAACTTTTTTGTACATATTTGCATGAAAACTTCCAACTTTTAGAGATTTTAAAGTCACTTAGTATACTTCTAGCTAAGTTTACATACGAAGTTCTCACCGAAATAATTGAACTTAGAGTAGAGAACGAAATTCGGGTTTCTTAGTTGTTGAGAGGCTAGAGGTGACAAAAATAGACTTAAACCACTGGTAGAGAATATAGTATTAGAGAAGCTGATCATTCAATACCCATGAGAGAGGCACCAAACCTTCAATTCTTTGTACCTGTCTAAATTGTCTGCTTAGAGTGTTTCATCTTATGCTAATTCCGAGTAGAATGATGAGCTACCCAACTTCGCACCAATTTCAGAACTACTTTTTGATCTCTTGAGTGCCAGTTCTGTCAATCATGAAGGTGTCATCAGAATTACTAACTCTATCTTGTAGTCTGGTTTACAGTTGGCATCATTCTCTCGACAAATGAGCAACAAAAACACATTATCATCAACAAGCAGAGCATCACAAATTTGAAGAAAAGTTAAAGACGTTCAAGGTTTACAAGCAACGGTACAAGAAAGAGCAAATTTTATATTCAAGTGAAGCAACAATACAAAGAGCGGAATCATATTTACATGTTGAAGACTTATATAAGAGCAAGGAAAATCAAAAGATGTGAGTTATATGAAGTTTATGAGACGGAGATAATACAAGTTGTGAAGAATCAAGTGGTAAAGTCCTTATCCTATGGCCTTAATAGTTTCATTTTATTTTTCAGTTTGTATCTTATTTTCTTAATCTTTAAAAAAAAGAAAAAAAAAGTGTTTATCATTGCTTTATTGTATATTTGTTTTTATATTCATTCAATAAGGCCGTGGGGAACAAGAAATCTATAAAGAAGTTTCAAACAACAATAAATTGAGGAAAAGAGTTACAAATTGTCAAAGTTCTACGAAGTTCAAGAGTTCATCGTCAACAGTTGAAGACCGAATACTGAAGACGTTTCTATTGGATGCTGTGAGAGTGGTGCTGATTGTCGATCGGGTGAGAAGGTAAGTAAACATTCCCATCCTCACATAGTGGTTGATTTCCTTTCTTAGAGGTCACTAGAAAAAACAAAAAGGGGTTCTTTTTCGTCCCACGTTCTATGAGATAACATTTTCATACAATTAAGAAGGTTACTTTTCCTTCCCATCATTCATAGTGTGCATTGTTTCTATCTTTATTTCTTTCATGCACACATGAGAACCATAAAGTGTGTCTTTTGAGTGCAAATTCATAAAATCTTGTTGGTGAGGCAGAAGTCGAAACATTCGGTCGCTCTCGAAACTGGATTCTTCCGTATGGTAGTTTTCTCCTAACTCAAGAGTTAAGCATGAGAATAACATTCTTTATACTTTTAACTTCTTATTGTTAGTGTGCAGAAACTTTATGTCTTCTTAGCTCTTTGGATACATGTGCTCTAGAATGTTTTGAAAGTTGGAATTTAGGTTTTGTGAGTATACCTCTTGTAAACCCTCACAAGACTATAACTCGTCCACTAAGGACACCTAGGGGTTTAAAGGCTTGTTACACATGCTAAGTGTAACCTTATCCTCAACGAAATAAAGTTGTTGTAGTTTACTTTCGTTTAGATTTGTAGTTTGCTCGAGGACTAGCAAACATCAAGTGTGGGGTAATTTGATAGGTGCATTATTTGAAATAGTTTGATGCTTTAATTCATTACTTTCTTGTCAGTTTTCATATCATTATGCTTTGGTTTTGTTTTCTTAGGAGTTTTGAAGTATATTCAACCAAATAAGAAGAAAGGAGTTCATTACAACAAGAAATAAACAAGGAAATTGAGTTCTATAAGTGAAGAAGGGCCAGAGATCAAATTTAACTCATTCAAATCCAGGAGTTTTTAATATCATCTTGAAGATAACTAGAACACAAAGTGAACGCAAAAAGAATAAGGTCATTCCGAGTTCGGACGAAGAAGTTATGGACAAAACAGCTGAAGCAAGAAAAGGTCATCTACAACATTTCAGTCGACGCGGTTCCCAACTATGCCGACCAGAACACTTTTTCATACAAGAAAACTTGGATTTTTAATCCCTAAAGTTGGCACGATTCAACGAGAATCGACCATGCCAACTGGAACAAGTTTGGGTACAGAAAATTGGAGTTATTTTGGTCCTAAGGTCGGCACGGTTCATGGGAATCGACCATGCCGACTGTGGCAAACCTATGGGGTCCGTTTTGACGCGTTTTGGACTTCTAAATGGATACAACTTAGTCCTGGAAGGATATTAAGCTCTAGATATCATGAGTACTATATAAGGAGACTTCCAAGACATTAAAGAGGGATCTTTGGAGAGACAATAGACTTGAGAATACAAGGAGAACAAGTAGCTAGGGCTTGGAGTTACGGTTGATCATCACAATTTTTAGGGTTTTCTTTACTTGCTTTATTCAATATTTTCCATGGATTTTGAAAAATCCATGATGAGCTAAACCTTTCATATTGGTTAAGGATGTAGTTTGATATCAGAAACATGTTACTTGATTAATACATTAGTTTTTTTATCTTGATCAAATCATTATCGTTCTTGTTCTACTGATTATTATCGCCACGTATGATTGTGTGAATGTTTGTTTAGGAGCGCTACTAAATAACCATGAATGCATATCTATTGTTGTACTAGGGTTTTGAGATACAAAATTGTTGATGAACCTTGTCATTAGTAGAATACTGTGATTACTAATTGTATTCAAAACCTTTGTGTGATTACATGTAGAAGCTTGACCTATGTTAAATAGATTACTCGTAGTATTTCTATTGCATTGATTAGCCTAAATCATAGAACTTAAAGCTCTTGAGGGATTAAACTTGATAGCACGCTGCATTAGGTTGTTCTTTGAGTAGTAATTACATATTCATCGTTATGGTATGTGATGACATGAGGAATTTATCGGAGTATGCTCTCAATGGGATGATTTAAGGCTCTTGATAATGAATGATTAAGTGACAACTCTAGTTATTAGTTAAAGTGCATGTATTATAATTGAAGATGAACCCTTAACCAGTACTCTCAACCTATTGATTCTCTTTATTCATTCGTTGCTAGTATAATTACTTTAGTCTTAAAACACAAAATCCCCCCAGTTTACATAAGTTTTCAAATAAGAATAACAACCCATATCTCCCCGTAGATCGAATCTGTTCTTATAACTATACTCTTATTTATAATTGTGAAGTTAAAGAACTTGAAATATTATGCTTGGATGACAACCAACCACTGGTAGCTCGTGAGATTCTGTATGGTCCTTCCAGTTACAGGGACGACGACATCTTGATGCTTTTAGAACCAATTCCCTACTCTGAAAGTATTCGGCTTGATTGTTCTGGCTTTGTAAACCTCTGGTTCATATGTATTAACTTCTCCCTTAATGCCTCTTGAATCACATATAAGAGAGAATATCTTTGAGAATTCTGGTAGTTCATGAAACACGGGAGTGTTTTCCACCCATTTGTTGAAGTATTGAGCCTGAGTAGTTATCCATTCGTAACGATAGGCTAGAGCATGATTGCGACCGACAATGAGGTATAGTCCCCAATTTGCTGGCATGTGAGGGTGATTAAATGATAACGAAACAAATTGGGTAAGAGCTACCTGAGTGCTTCGGTTGACATAAGTTGATGCACTCTCGGTCGGTGATTGATCCCCTATCATGACTCTGAGTAATTGGTATTCTTCCAGGTACAAAAGTGAGTACTTGCTAATACTGGGCCTGACTCAAGGAATATGGCGTTTAACTTGAGACGGGACTTCTAACAGAGCTCTTATGATAGTTGTTGATTGTTGGAGCCAAGCACATCCAAGAATTATATCATAATCGATCCTCCCTTTGACAATGTGGAATTGGTACTTGTTTGAGTGGTCCCTGCCGTAACTGTAAGAATGATATGTCCATAAAAATCCCTGGTTGCTTCTCCAATGTCCTTGACTGTTATCGGCGAGTGTGTATCTTCTCGTCGAGTCATTCTTTCCGCTTTTAGAGTTGTGACGCTGATGATATTGATATCCATGCCAGCATCAACTAGTGTCTTTCTGAACTCAGTGCCTTTGAGGTTTGTCGTAGTAAAGAGTCCCCGGTCACACCTTTCATCGTTCTGGTTCATCATATCTTTCGGGGAGGACTTGTCTCGTGCATAAGCATCCTCTATAAGGATAGATAGGCGCTCACCAGATACTACTCTATTGAGGGCTTTGAAAAGATCTTTACGCTCATCCTTTGAAAAGTGGAGGAGTTCAGACATGCGTTCCATCAATGATTTAACTATTTGGTTGACCGGATCTCCGGAGATGGTAAAGCTCCTGACATGAAGTGGATTTTTATTAATCATTCAGTCCCCAACCGTAGTTCCCATGATTCTATTTTCTCCGTGAAGATACGTCTTGGTCTATTGCACTCGCTGGTGGGATGATTGACAAACCGATGAAAACGATAATATCTTGGGTCAAACATTTATTGAGGAGTAGGTGGGCGTCGTATAGGTGGTAATTTGATGACCTTTCTTGTACCCACGCCTCCATTAATTCAAGGACTTCTTCCATGTGAATTGGAAAATCAGGACAAGTTATATCAGGCTTTATGTCCTCCTCTTGCAGTTGTTGTGGAGGTTGTTTTTGTTGTCGTGTCCCCTTAGGGGCGCCTTGGGAGCTATTGGCTCGTCGGGTTGGTCCCTGGTTTACGGATAAGGTGGAAGAAAGATGTTTAGTTTGTGATTCCTGCTGGGATGGAGCTTTTCTCTTGGGTCCCCTCATTACTGACGACGCCAATTGATGGTTGAACATTGTACTGCTTGTTGACTAGCCGTCAATTCCCACGAGTATCTCCACGAATCTTTTTTCTTTCTGGTTTAATTCTCTCCAGGAGGGCGGGAGCAGTTGTGGTGAATCGTTTTGCGGCTCCATGTAACTCAGAGAAAGTCTAAAAACGTAAATTTTCGAAAAGATCACGATAAACAGGGATCATAACATTAATACAAAGCTCCACTAGTTGATGTTTCGTCACATTCAGATCGTGACAATCCAATCCCTGAATTCTGAATTTTCACATATTCATTCGGGTGCTCATTGTTCTTCTAGAACATTCTTCCCAAGTCTGATAGGGTGATCTGTTCGGAGACAAAGAAGTACTTCTTGTAGAAGGCGTTAACCATATGTCTTCCCAATCAGAGATGTTTTTGGGAGCAATGTGTTTATACCACGTGTAGGCCCTTCCAGTGAGGGACTTTGAAAATTCTTTGAGACGTAGTACATGATTGTATTCGTGTCGCCAGAGGGATTCAAGATATCGAGAGACGTGCTCACGAGCATTTCCAGTTCTATCGTACAATGAGAAAGTTGGAGAAGAGTAACTTACTGGCAGAGGGATCCTATGGATTTCAAGTGGGTAGGGAGGTTGGTGTTGATGAGCTAAGGATGAGTCCTCCTTGCCATGATTTCGTAGGAGCATCTCCAGATCTTCATGGGAGATAAAATTGGATTACAGGTACTTCTGTGGTGGTCGATCAAGAACAATATGGACTCCTTTGTCTTTTCGAGCCCCAGGTGTTTCAACACCAATGGCCACTGCAAATTTCGTCCTGGTCTACTCCTTCAGACGATGGCGTTGTTCCGGGGAGAGTTGATCTGTTAGGGTCTTGAGACAAGTGAGTACCTCCTTCTAAGTAGTAGCCATGTCCACTTGAGTTTTGGCAAGAAATTCTTGTCTTTTCATCAGATCGGCTATGTTGATCGGAGTTTGAGTATTCTCGATGTCTTCAACGGTTTTTTCACCGAGAAGAGGTCTAGTAGGAGAAGTGGTACGGGGAGTTTCAGTAGCAATAAGGGTGTTTTCAGAATCACCACCACCAGTACTACCTGAACCAACTATAGGAGTTGTAGCTGCTCTAGACCTAAGATCCACCATTGTGAGTAACTGAAAATTGGTTTTTGTAATTAAGAGGTTGATTTCCCCTTGTGGTCGCCTTTTCTTAGTGTGAAAACAAATATACGACAAAACGGTACTTTCAGGTAGGTTTGAGAGATCAAGCTCGAACAAGATGAGCCTAAACCAAGATATGGCCGTTCACGTCTTGCTTCAATCACAAAGATGGAAAGGATTAGGGTAGGTCTCAGAGAACAAGCGAATAAGGTTGAGAAAATATTAATAAAGATAGTATATGAAAAATGGATTCTCTAAGGAATCGTTAATTATGTAGGTTTTTGTTTCTCAAGAATGAGTATCTTGTCTGTCCTTGTTTCGAATAAATGAGAATCATCTGTTTATAATTCAAATGAGACACACTGATTTCTCATAAGTCATGGAAGTTAGGAAGAGGTGGAGAAGTGATGATTATGGAGATCTTAGTGGGGTGGTTGATGCGTGTCGTAAATGCAACAAATTAATCAATATATTTCCCACTAATTAACTAGTAATATAGCGGTAGTAAGGATCGTTCCCAAAGAGAGCTGTGTAATTGATAGGTTATTTCGATTAACAAAAATGAATAAGTACCAAAAGGGGGGGGGTTGTAAATTAATTAACTAAAATAATAAGAAGGAAATATGATTAGGGAGTCATTCGTCGTTACCAAACGTTAACTCGAGTAGTATACTCATCTATCTTTCGCTAGAACCATTCATCACCAACCGTAGAACAACAGTTGGATCAGTGTTATCCCCAAAACTTTTTTTATCACTCGTCAAGCCATTCTCAACTTCTGTCACATACTCATCATAGCCACCATCATTAATGGAAACACCATATCAATGGTTATCTCCGATGACAGAAGTCACCATTATTCTCGGTTGTATCCATGAACTGTCATAACTCTTCATCTCTTACCACTACCAGCAGCAACCATCACCTTTCTTCGAGTTCAAACACCAACAACATCAATAGCAGTAAAGCCTAGGCGCTGAAGAACCCTAACTGAATTTTAAATCTCTTTTTAATTTGTTGAAGACGATGGTGCCCCTTAGTAACTAGGTAGGTGATGATATAATTGGGTTGTATCAAATATAAGCTTGGGTGTATTTATAATATGTGACTTCCCCTAGCACTCTTTAGTGAAGAAGAATAAACGGCAGCCCATATCATAAATCACGGTGCCTTTAATAATTTTAAATTTAACCTTTGTTGACCTGTCACTTTCGGGGAACTGACAAGATTAATTCCTCTTTTCGCCCATAACTTCTTCATACGAAGTTGGAATGACTTCATTCTTTCGTCATTGGCTTCATTTCTTCGTTTTCTACGAGATGATGACAAGAAATTCTGACTTTGGACAAGTTCCACCTGATCTTTGGCCCGTCTTCACTTATTTTAGATGATTTCACCTAATAAAAGATAACTAAATAAAAACAAAATGTAATACACAATAATTCACAAGAATTCTAGCAAATACTAGCATGAAATTGACACTCTAAATATTTAAAATATGCTCTTACCAGTGGTGCCCGGAAAGTTGGGAAAACCTGTATGACCACTACTCCTCATTCTCTCAACTACTCTGTAACCACTCACTTCTTGTTACCTTCTTGTTCATGGAGGTGGTGTCACCACCCACGATTTCCGTAAAATGCTAGACTAATACCTCAACGAGAATCCCCCCATGTTGTATTTGATATCTCGTGAAAATAGTGGAGTGACAAGCCACTATGGTTTTGATTAAGTCAGGTCAAGTCAAATGACTTGCTAAGTCAGTGAGACAAGTTGTGTGACTCACTAGATTGATAGTCAGACTGATTAGTATCGAGTCTGGGAAATTTAATGGTCATGTACTTACTTAAAAGTAACATGGCATATTTAATGGCTAAGTATTAGCTCAGAAGCGACTTATCGTAAGTCTGAGAGGCATTTGAGGCCAAATATTGTAGATTGATTCTTAAGCAATGAGACCTATTAGAATTCGTATAAGACTCAATGTTGAACCCATATTGAGAAGGAAGGCGTATTTCTGAGGAAAGTAGCTAGCAAAGATAACACTAGCCACTTAGCGCAAATAAGAATATGTTAGCTCTTTCAATATAAAAGGCTAATGTGCTAACATCTCAGGAGTCAAACCAATATTCATGGATTTTGGTAAATACCAATTATACTAAGGCTAGGAAGTTAGTGTCACTTGAAGTTAGCACCTCAATTAGATAATATTTCTAGCATTAGGGTCAATGCGATTATGGATAAGTCACTAAGTATGGCCGCGTGCCAAGGCTAGTGCGGATGCCAAGGATGCCGATGGCACATAGGAAGTTAGGTCGTGTAGGATGCCAAGATGCTGATGATATAGGGATGCATAGGATTAGCCAGGAGCGCCAAGAATGCGAAGACGCCAAGGATGCAACACCAAGGATGCGACGCCAAGGAAGCTAGGGCGTCAAGGAGCTAGGGGTGGAGGACGCCATGGTGCTGAGGCTAAGACGCGCTGGAGCCTTGTCCGTCACTTGGGGACGCATCATCTAGGGCTACGGACATATAGGCTTTGTTAGGGACGTATAGGCCACTAAGGACGCGTTTGAGCATGGTAGGGACGCATTTGAGAAATTAGATGGTCCGCTACTCGGGGACGCGTCAAGCTATAGCTAACCAAGAGAGTAGCGCTTTTGTCGTTAAATTAGGGTTAGCACTTTTAGTACTAGGGTTGAGATGCCAAGGTGGTGATGCGCTGGATAAGGCCTTATTAGGCTATAATGTGCTAGCTAAGACCATTCTAGGTTAGTTAGCATTTCTCGAGCGCTAGGGTTTGGCGCTAAAAAAGGCTAGGGTTAGCCTAGCTCAGAGATTCAATGCATCTTTTATGGCATTGTTTCTTAGTTGTGGCGCATCCAAGAGGAGTGACGCATTATTTATGGCTTATATTTAAGCAAAGTGCTAAAGTAGCATATTTTTGTTCAAAAGAGCAATTTGAGGAGCATTCATTGCGAATGAAGCGTTAAACTATAATGTATTTCAGGGTTTAAGCATTAGCTATTTCCGAGTTTAATGGATGTTGCTAGAACATCGATACGCATTTGAGGCTAGTTCAAGGAATTCAGACGTGGAATTTATGCGACTTAAGACTAGTTCGATATGGCATGAATATTATGAGTATTAGGAAGGTTGTAAGACCAGTTTAGAATATCTAGAGAGAAACTGTGCTCTTAATTCGCTTGCGGAATATAAGTAGAAACACAGTATTCCATATTTCTGATATATGACTGAGCGTATGCATGTAAACACACATATCTTTTATATTTCTGTTGTTTGGCAGATGGCAATTTTACAATTCTAACCCTTGACAAAAACTCACCATCTACAGGTAGTTTAGCCATTTATAAAATTATATGGCTAAGGGACATGAGGTATTACTTTTATGTGACCTTATTTTATCTTTTCCTATAATCCTTATTATTTCCATCAGCTTCCAATTAAACCAGGTATATATACCTTATATTTAGTTCATTTCTAACTACACCAAGAAACATTTAATAGAAAATAATCTTCTCCCAATTTCTCTCAAACCTTTTTCTTTTTGAAACATAATTTCTCTATCCTAGTCTACTATATATTATTTAGCTTATACATTAATGTTTATTTAGTACCCAATATTAAAGTAACTATATAATAAAGCACGGGCTTAAGTTACCATTCCAAACTTGTCAGCCAAAACTTTTGTCACCCCAGGATCATTAACCTTGGATACATGATCTCAAATGAGTATATTGAAGTGGTGCTTCTTACCTTCATCATCCCACTAGGTTCACAGAATATGAAGTTATATTAAGATTCTCTTATGTTCTTACTTACAATCCCAAAACATCACCCATCAAAGAGTTTAGTTAAACCCACAGAAGCTTCTTGTAGAACTGAGGGTACTCTATGCCTAGCATCTCAGTTGCTTCAAACAGGGTGATCTTATTGTCGTAAGGGTAAGCTTCAGATCAAAATGTTCATTCTGAGTAGTCCAACATATCCGTAAGGACTGACAGATTGTTTATCACCTTATCTTCTGCTATTTTTTTCCTGGCAAGCAAACTTCAGAGATTTACATAGTATACTGACCATAAGGATCCAAAGAGTATATCATAATGCTACAATTAACACATTTTATCTATAACAACAAATATAACCCTTTTTTTTCCAAGGCTTAAAAACATCTGAAAGTCAAACATATGCTTATTACACAACCCAAAAAAGCAAAGGTTAAAGCTCTTGTTTAGAATGTTCATTAATTGCTACCTGTGGCAGTGGAATAAGAATGGTGATATCCAAATTGATTAAGTAGCTAGCCTGGGCATCTCTAATTAAGTGAAACCGGCTACAAAAAATATAATAAATACAACAGTGCAAACCAATACTGAATCATTGTAAATAGTTTTATCTAGGTTATTGATAGAGAGATTATTACGGATGCATAATATCAAACCCCCTATGTCAGCACATCTTTACCCAATGGAAGCATAACAACAAACCCTATGTCAGCACATTGTTACCCATTATCCATGGAAGATGGATATCAAATCAATTAAGAAAAGAAGAAACATTCGTATGAGCAAAAAATCAATGTCATATCAAACACAAACATGTGCAAACAACGACAACAAAAATGAAATTACTCATACATATAAAAAATGCTAAAGAACAGATTCATAGAGTAAAATTTCAAAATGTGAACTTACATAACCCACAACAAACATATAAATGATTGATCCAGTTTTCTTGTATGTGATATTGGGTTAGTGTTTACGGTTCTAACCACACGTGCTTTAAAGAGAATCTGATGATTAGATGTACATACACTAACCCAAGTTGGTTAAAATTTATGCCTACTTTATCACCAATGTGATGCCAGACTCCATCTTCTCGACCCATTGCCAATCAAGAAGAAGTTGTTTCTACATGCACTAAAAGAGCAAGAATATAAGAATACAACATTAAAGGAAAGTGCAGAGTTCCACTATCATGGCAAATGAACTTGAGATAATAAATGGATTGCAACAAAAGATTAATGAAGTATATGTAACAGGTAATTGTTTGAATCAATAGGTAGAGAAAAAAATCATTTCTTAAAACTAAAAATGGAAATCATATATATTTAGTTCCTTCATTGGTACCGCAGGTTCTATTTTTTGCACCTACATAATGTTACTCTTTGTCTTGGGAACTTTACCAAAGCAATGTTAATGAACACAACCAATAATCATAATGTATAAATTTATGAAATAACAGACTAATAGTGATTGGCCTAGAACAATTCTAAAAGTTTCATAGCTTTTGATTAGTATTATAAGAAGACTGATTTTACCTGGCATGCTTTTCCACTAGAGATGACAGCAAAATTTCAACTCTCATCTGCAGGGCGAATAGAAAAAGAAATCAATTGCAGATTAGAAGGGAGAATGGAGAAGAAACGACAGGTAAGAAAAAAGAGAGAATCAAAGTTGGGAGACAAGGGGAGGCAGCAAAGGAAAAAGTTACAATAAGAATTAGGTTTTTTAGGGGACAAAAGCAATCTCTTTTCCTATTTGGTCCAATTTTCTTCTAGTGATTTTTTATTGGTCTAAATTATCCGTAAAAATGGTATAAAATTTTTTATATTGTTCTAAATTTTATCCCACATTTTTTTTTTGGTCGAAACTCTCTTGAATGGGAAATGCTAGTTTCTCCGAATCTTTTCCCGAATATTTTTCCGAATAGGGAATCTAATGGTCCTCATCTAAACTCTCTATCATTGAGATGTAAAAGATAAATGTGGGCCATCCTTTTTGTCTTAGTCGGGAAAAAATTCAGAAAAGAATCTTCAAAAAAACTAACATTTATATTATTTCAGTTTCTAATCACATGAAAGAAAAAAACCCTGAAATTATATATATATATATAGTAACAAGAAGATAATCGTATGACTTCAACAATTTTTGAATTTTAAAAACCAATTTAGTCGGTTCGGATGGCAGAAATAGTTTGGACATTGATCGATGTGCACCCCTACATGCATGTGTTTTCCCATTTTCTGGTAGAGATGTTGGTATCCCTTGACTAGGCATACTATTGTTCCGGGATCAAAGAGGTCGCCACTCCAATCATTTTGATCAAACACCGTTATAAGCGTTGGTGTTCCCTGTATGATCGGGGATCTGGTGCCTGGCATGCCCACGCACCCTTTAAAGGGATTGGTGCCAGAGAGGTTTTTGAAATTCGCATATTAGACAATGCTCACGGAGTCTGTTTGTGTTTTCAAACCGTTTCCAGAAAGGGGCCATCGTTTTCAACATATCAACTGGACTGTTCAGAAAAAATGTATGCTTTCCCTACAACGGATATTGGCTATTAGTAATACAGCACAGTATACAAGATTCACGGCAAACCAATATGACATGACTCCCTCTCAGGCTGTTACTATAGGAACAATCAATGTGGATTTGCAGAGCTTGCACTGATTAATGAGAAGGAATTTGTCCATTACTAGCAGCCTAGTCCCAATGGAAATGGCTATAATGATCTAACATCTAAAAATCTAAAAAAAAAGAAAAGAGAAGGAAGAGGAACGTTTCTATTTCTCTGCATCTATTTGATGTCAAAACTGCTTTCTTCACCAATTTGAACAGAAATCAGCCGCTCATTCCTTTTGCCTGTAAGCATTATTATTATTTGATTTCTACCACAACAAAACCCTAGATCGGTTAAGCCTACTGCTACATTCTTAGCCCCTTCCACCAACCGCTTCATTAGTAGTCCCAGTTCTACTTCCCATACCCCCATAACCATGTTTTGGCACAACACTCATATTCCTCTATAGGTTAGTTGGATGACTAACCTACACCTTTTTCCGCTTCATAACTTGTCATGAACTGCCGAATGCTGCTGCAGATAGTGGGAGCAATCATTTGTCAATCCTGTTTCCATAATCTGCTCGGAGTTTTTTTACCTTCAGCTGATGGTCCATAATCATGCCACTGGAATTCAAAAATCTGGCATGCCACTCGACCTTGACGTATACTCTGAGACCAGCTTCAAAAACATGGATGATTTGTTCTCCAATAATCGCGCAGGAGTATCAAACTCTGCAACTCGACCTACGACAGAAACATAACTAACTCAGTTGAACAGACTCCGCCAAAAGACACGATCAATGAAGGAATCAATCAAATAAAAGTTTTACGAGGGATCCTATGTAAATGGAGTTGATGGAAGTTCTGATTCTTGTAGCGGATAATTTCTAACGAGTAATATAAAAAAACCAAGTAAACAGTTCATTGAAAATTTAATAAATAGGGTGTGAAGTATGAAGTATGAACCATGTTATCTACCAGATGATTAAGATTGCCCAACAGGGCCAGGTTCACATATCAGGATTGAACCCTTTACCTCGATCAAGCTCCTATCCTGGGTTTTATCACCATTACTCAAAGCATCTTAAGTTAAATGTAAAATGCAGGGTATTGATGTACTCACCATCACTTAGGACCAGAACCAGATCACTATCAATAACAGTTGGAATACGATGAGCAATTGTACAGACAGTACAGTCTTTAAACTCTGTTCTGATAATTTTCTGGATAAGATTATCTGTGCTTGTATCAACTGAGGCTGTTGCCTCATCTAATACTAGTATCCTTGCTTGTTTTAACAAGGCTCTGCCCAAAGAAACAAGTTGTCGTTGTCCAACACTCCAATTATCTCCGTTTTCCAGCACTGCCAATTTTACATAAAACTCGGACTGATTAGATACCTACAAAGTCGGATTATGTCTAGGTACCTCACAACTATATGAATCTTGCACATTCAAATTAATGAAAACAATAAAACTTACCAGGGGTGTCGAGCTTTTGCTCTTTTTGGCGGATAACCTCTCCAAGCTGGGATTTATCGAGTGCCTAAAGGAAAATTTGCAAAATTTGTAAAAGATAATTTTAAAATTAAGCCTGGAATTGTTAGACAAAGAGTAAGACTGTGGATAAAAGGTCAGGATTTTAATTTACCTGCCAAACCTC
Source organism: Papaver californicum (assembly GCA_023531435.1). Lineage (NCBI taxonomy): Eukaryota > Viridiplantae > Streptophyta > Magnoliopsida > Ranunculales > Papaveraceae > Papaver > Papaver californicum. The sequence goes on along the minus strand of JAJJMC010021917.1, from coordinate 259,385 downwards.
TTGATCTGAGTGCTCTTCAAGGGGATCAAGATTGCCTCTAATGGTCCCTTCAAACAAAGTTGGATCTTGCGGGATGATACTTAAACGGCTACGTAAATCGTGAAGACCTACCGTTGAAATATCAATGTTATCTATGATAATCCTGCCACCTGCTGGTTCAATCAAACGGAACAGAGCCTGGATCAGAGTTGATTTTCCACTTCCTGTGCGCCCAACAATACCAATTTTCCTTGCACCAGGAAATGTGCAAGTTACTCCATGAAGGACCACGGGAAGGTTCTCCTTGTAGCGAACCTGCCAGGTATATAAGAGTCGGATGAGATAAAAGAGGTACATATATACAGTTAAATAGTTTTCCAATGAAGATTTTGAGAAAAAAATATCTCAACTTCTTGGTAGAACGAAATAATAACAACAACCTCAAGACTAAGGAGAAACAGACTTCAAACCTTTAAATCAATAAGCTCGATGGTTCCATTCTCTGGCCATAAGGGAGAAGGGCGAGAATTCTCAATTATCGATGGAGCTTCACTTGTAATTTGACAATACTGATTAATACGCTCAATGGAAATGATTTTGTTTTCAAGCTTACAAAAGCTAAGAATCCATCTTGACAGTCGAGCATTCAAATTAAGACCATAAGTCACGGCAAGACCTGCCATACCTGTACAGAACAACAGCAAACAAAAAATTTGTGAAACCAGTCAAATGAAAAATAAGTAGTTTGTTTCGAAGGAGGGAATCTTCTTATGTATCATATATAATAAGATAAGGTAAGCACTACATACTTGGATCAATACTTCCATGCGGGAAACTCACAAGCAAAGTCATGCAGAAGGCAAACACAAACGTCGAAAGTAATTCCATGCGCAAGCAGAGCCATTCAATGGCTGCAATGCTGCAAAAGAATGGACGGGCAAAGCAATCGAGAAGGTATAGGTTCCTCTTCATAAATCGTTTTTCTTGACCAAACCCTCTGATTGTAGCAGCTCCGGCGATTGACTCCCCAAAGAGATGGATAATAGGAGATTTCTGGATGCTAACAATGCGAACAAGTTCCCTTGATGAGGCCATGTAGTACTTCTGTATTTTACATAGACAAGATTTAGAGGAATACATACTCCAACCTACATAAATTTGCATGGACTGGCACAACATATAATATAGTACAATGACAGTGAACAAGGATGATCGAAATCAACAACCAAACTGAAGCGCGATTGCTATACAGGAAGCTGTATCATCTACACGAGATACGGATAAAATGGATGTAAGATATTTTTGCAATATAAATTTGAGTTTGTGACACTTATAAATACACCACATTGGACCATATGATAAATCCGGCCAGACCAGTATAGGATGAATCATGATTTAGCCTGGACCCAATCCGTTTTATACACTATTCACAAATCAAAACTACTGAATATTAATAAAATATAAACCAGCTTGATATTCCTTAACACAAAATAATTTCTTCTGAAGTACCTAAGGAGATTAATTACATAAAGGTCTTGAAATTTTCGTTACCTGCATCCACAAGCAAGCGATGGCCATTGGGATGACAAGAAGTAAGACTTGCCATGTAACTGTTGTCATTACACCAACTATACCGAGAAGTTGTATTGTCGTAGATGCAAATCCACCCAGTCTGAAAGGAATATCAAGATCCACAACACTTTGATCCACAGAAACCTGGTATTTCATAAGTAACCACGCATATAGAGAACGTAAAATAAGGCAACATGATGGAAATTCATGAGGAACAATACATTTACAGCATAAAACTTACTCGGTTCAATATACGTCCAGCTGGAGTAGAGTCAAAGAAAGACATTGGTGCCCTAAAGACACATCTAAGCATCTTTATGAACAACTTCTGTGCCGCTGCTAGACCAAACGTAGCTACCAGAACAGCCCTAATGAAAACAAACCATGAGCTCCCAAATGCAAGGGCCATATAAACAAGAAGAAGGGTCATATTACTCGTCTTAGGATGGTCTCCTTTGGTTTGTGGGTTTGCCCATGCCATCCACCAGTTGCTTGCTATCTGGAGGACTTGAAATGATACTTGCGCAAGAATAATCAATGGAATCAACAATCCTTTATATGCTGCAGCCATATATGACAAGTAGACCTTCATGCTGACTTTTCCTCTCTCCCGTTCCTCTTCTTGAACAAGTTGTTTTTTCCTCGACCGTTTTGCTTTCTTTTTTTCCTTCATTGCTTTTCGATCTGCAACAGTTTCTTTCTCTCGGACTTCTCCCAAACTATCTAGATTACTCGCAGTTGAGTCACATTTTTTACTGAAGACTACAGAGCCCACTTGAGAAACATTTTCATCTGAATCATCAGATGTTTGCATGGGAATGTCCATAGAGCCAATTGCTTCATGGTGGGCACAAACCAATGCATTGAAATCTGTACCAGCTTGCAGAAGAGCATCATACTTTCCAGCCTGTATGATCTGGCCGTCCCTCAGAACCTGTAAAAGGGGATGAACTTATCACAAGACACTATCTCAAAGCTGCAAAATAATTTTAATTGTCATTCATAAATATCGTTATATTTATTGTCTTTCATTATCCTAGGGTACAGTCAGGGTTTAGTCTTAAATAGTGCAGTAAACAGTAGAAACGCAAAAAATTAATGAGACTGTACCAGTATCAGATCGGCAGCTGGTAGAAACTCAACTTGATGGGTAACAAAGACCACTGTTTTTGTGGCTAGTGCTGTCATAATATACTCCTGGAGTTCGATTTCAAATGTTCAACCAGAATTGTCAACTTATGTAAACCATTCTCCAAGTCCAAAAATACAGATTCAAGGAATCATTCGAAGTACATGTTACCTTAAATAATTCTGATCCAGTATGTGCATCTACAGCACTGAAGGGGTCATCAAGTAAATAAATATCCGCATCCTGATAGAGAGCCCTGGCGAGCTGCACTCTTTGTTTCTGGCCACCACTAAGGTTTATGCCTCTGTCACCAATTATGGTCTGGTCTCCATGTGAGAAAAGTTCCAAATCCTTTTTCAGAGAGCAAGCATGGAGAACATTCTTATACTTTGCCTTATCCATCGGGCTCCCAAACAGAATGTTGTCCTCTATGTTGCCGGATTGTATCCAAGCTGACTGAGAAACATAAGCTGCAGAACCACATACTCTAACCTAGAACAGCACCGGTAATAAAAGAAAATGTCAAAATAAGTCATCAATTTTGCTGGGAGACAGATAATAGTAACAATCATTTTCTCTTTTGTATTTACATTAGCTCTCCTGATTTTTTCAATTTTCAGAGGTAGGAAAAAATAAAATTTAAATATTGAATAACAAAAATATGTGATCATTAGCTTAGTTCTTTTTTGACAGGTGACTAAACAAAGAAATGTGATTATTAGCTTGATATAAACAACACATACTTCTCCAGAGACTTTGGGTATCTCTCCGAGGATGCAAGAGAGGAAGCTCGATTTACCAGAACCAACCATGCCACAAACAGCAACTCGCATCCCACTCTCCACCCTCATTCGTATACCTGATAATGTCGGCCTAGGGCAGGAAGGATCCCAGCAAAATTCACCATCTTTAATTTCTATGGCCATATTCGTAACACCTCTGGGAAGAACAATTGTAGCATCTCTTTGCAGCTCTTCCTCCTGCAGAAAACCCGCAATTCTGTCCAAAGATACCTTTGTTTGAGCCATCATTGATACCAAATCTGGGAAATTCCTAAGTGGTTCTTGAAGGATTCGAAATGTAGCCAATGCTGATAGAACACTTCCAGCTGTGAGTTGACCACCCAACAGTATCGATGTACCAAAAGTAACAACTGAGACAAAGATGGGGGAACCCCAGAAAATGAACGTTATAAAAGCTTGCGAGTAAAGAGCCTTCCTTAGCCACCTGAATTCCACATTTCGCATATCTTCCAGAATCAGTCTATATCTATCCTCCCGTGCTTGCAACTTGAGAATCCTCATATTCCTGAGACACTCTGAAGTTTTCCTCATCCTTTCATCCTTGGCAGTCATCAACTTGTCTTGATAATCTTCTTGCATTTTTGCAAGAGGAACAGTAACCACAATGGAGATAATAGTGGCAACTAGGGTCGCCAATGCAGCAATTCCGACGTTTATGTATAGAATGGCTAAAGCAAGAATAATTTGCATAGGAAGCATCCATATATCGTGGAGATACCACGAGTAATCTCCAACTCTTTGCACGTCAACCGCCATATAATTTACTATCTCACCGCTGGTGTGACTCTGTCTAGCTGAGCTTGAGAGCCTGAGACCTTTCCGATACACCATTGCTGTTAAGGCTCCTCTTACATGCATACCCAGGATATCTACCCCTAAGTACCACTGCCTAGTGCTTAATGTTTCCACTAATTTAGAAATAAAGAACACTCCAGCTAAAATATAGCCCTCGTTAGGAAAAGTCTGAATCCCACCTAAATAATCGACAAAATAGCGAACCATGTAAGGGCCTACATATGAAACTAAAGTAGTCAATCCAGCAAATACAGCGTTACAAGCAGCTTCCTTCCAGAAGGATTTCAATATAGCCCAAGCCAAAGAAGACTGTTTAGAAGGATTCTCAGCCTTCAATTTCTCCCAATTAGAGTTTAAAACCTTATAAGATGTCTTTGATCGATCTTTTGGTGCTAAAAGAGGAATATCCTTGAGCTCAAGAGGACTTTTTGCACCAGTTGAGAGCAGTGGGTTCAACCATGAAAGTGTAGCTAGACAAAAAATTCCTGCCCCACTATAAGGAGTAACCTTAAGACAACCAGCTTCTTCCTCTTGCAGTAATGGCTCTTGAAGATTACCATTTCTATATACCTGTATCCCAGTAACACCTCGAATCGCAACAAAACACAGAAACGCAATGGCGGGTGTGGCGACAATATTATCCACGACATGCACATTCAAAAGCTCAGACCCATTTACAAAGAATCCTTTACCATCAACATACAGTGAACACAAACAGATAACAAAAGCGACTAACCACCATATTCTTACCAACAATGGGTATTTCTCTAACCCCTTGAATTTATGGTGTAACGCAGAAAAGCTTAACACAAACCAAGCTAATAATTGAGCTATGGGTAAGTATATAAGTGACCAGTCATCTCTATCATCTCTTCCCCTAATTAAACCAGTAATATCAAACCCTAAGACAAATACTTGTAGAAACAAAACATAGAAACAACAACAAACAGTAATCTTAAATGCAGTACCAATCTGAATATTGTGAATTGAATCGGAATAGTCTTCTCCTCCACCACCACCACTACCACCTCGCCGTTGTCTACTACTGGCATTAGATCCATCTTCTTTAGTAAATGAATTCCCTCTATCAATACTACTCAAAATCCACTTACCTGATATGAATAAAAGATAGAATATGAATAATGATAAATGGATCGAAATTGATGCTTTTTCCAATACAGGTAATTCTTGAAACCCCTTAAAAAGGGATTCCATATTCGTCTCTGTTTCTGTTGATCTTTTGTTTTTGAATAATGAAGAAGATTTGATTGAATAATGAGAAAGGTGAGTATCTGGGTTTGAAGAAGTGAATGATAATAATAAGAAGTTGTTCTTCCTATGAGCATTTATTTCATCATATAGGTAAGATGTGAAAAACCTATTGCTTAGAAATGACGACAAGTTTCAGAGATGGGTTTTTAGATAAAAGAATCTGCAGACACATTGCACATGAATACAAATCATACTTTTGTTTCTCATCTACCCAAATCACGGCTACCCAAAAACAAAAACAGAAAAACCACAGAAAGAAAATTTTCAATATTTCTCTCTCTCTCTTTCTCTTACTCTTACTCTCTGTCTAATGTAGTTTATCTCTTTTAACAAACCACAACCAGACAAAAGAAACCAAAAAAGAAATCAAAATTGAGAAGAAAAAAAACCCAGCCCCAGACGGTGAAATTGTAAAGTGAGCCGGTGCAGATTGCCGGGGCTGCTCTGATTATGTTCGTTTGAGAGCAGCTGAGTAAACAGCAGCTTCTGCACCACCTCCTTATTATTATTATTATCAGAATGAAGGAATCAACAAATTGGTAATGATGGTGATTTATCGACAGTTGCTGAATATGGGTTGTTGTTGTGATAGTTTTCTCTCTCTAACAGATTTGAGCTTCTTCTTCTTCTTTGATGTATTGAATGTACGGGATGATATTGATGTACTTACCAAATTCCAAAACAGAAACAAAAAAACCTCTGTTTGATTTCTCACTTCTCATTAAATATGAGAGAGAGGTAGATTTTAGAGACGTGAGAAAAGAGAGTTCCGAAAAAGAATGTACGTAGTGGGATTTATACTTAAAACTACTTTACGAGTATTTAGTTAATAATCGGAGGACTTATATTATAGTACTATTATATATAGTGTAAGATATGCAGCTAAAATATAAATATATTTAATTTTTTTTTTAATTTTTAATCGATTTAATTGAATATGAATTGATCATTTTTTTTTTAAATTGATTTGATATCGAAGAATTATAATTCTCAACTATCACTAAACATTATCAAATCGATTAAAATTCGAATTAATCGTTAATTATTTCGACCTAAAAACCTTGAAAAAACCCTCATCTCATTTAATTTAATTTGCATCTATTACATTCAAACGATCAAATTGGATCGAAACTGATCATATTTTTATAAAATTGATATGATAATCAAATATTTAGGATCCCTAATTATATATTAACTACATTAAGTAGATTGAATTCTATTAATTTTATCTTCAATTGTTTTAAACTAAAAATTAAAAAGTATGACTTATAAAAGGAGATGTTTAAGCGAATTTGGTTTTAAGTAGATTGAATTCTATTAATTTTATCTTCAATTGTTTTAAACTAAAAATTAAAAAGTATGACTTATAAAAGGAGATGTTTAAGCGAATTTGGTTTGTTTCATTGGATTGTACCGTAGTGGTCTTTGTAGGCGCTGGTTTTATGGTGGAGTCTGATAAAGGCGTGACCATGAAAGCAACTGTTTTCGGATTAAAGTTTTTTACTTTATAAATTATTATTGTATATTAACTTTTTTTTTCTTTTTTTTTCTTTCTAGTGTGAGTGTGAATAATGTACTATCAAAATCTTGAGTTACTTTCGAATTTCGATCATCTTTCTGTGGTTTTTTGCGTGTACTGTATTTCTAAAAAGGCTTAACTTTCTTTCATTTTTCTTTGTAAAAGGAAAAATGCAATTTTGCTAATTATATTTTGGTCTTGATTGTCAAATGAGTAAAGTAGACATCAATGTCTTGCCAATTTTTTATATCAAGGTTCGAATGTTCGATGCGATGGCTGGATTCATGACTAATTTGCAGTGAAGTTGTTTTCGGTATAGTGATGAGGCCATTATAGTGACTCAAAAGCTATTTTATTTTCATGGTACGTGGGGTGATGGAGAAAGCATTACCTACTTTTGACAATCTAAACACCAGGGAGAAGATGTTGGCTCTATGGAAAGAATTTGGAGACAGACTAATCCTATTTTTCTTCGTTGGAAGGTGACTACTCCTGTTTAGGACCATTTGAACACACCAACCCAGAACAGTTAGGTGACGCCAAATCGTATGTGTTGGTGGAGGTGAAATTAGATGTTGAAAGGGAAGAAAGTCGGTTGGACTGTGATCTGATCTACTTGTGTTATATGGTGGACAGATTTCTATACGGTGGTTGGAATGACCAAGCGTTTAAGTTATTCAGTGGACAATCTGGTTAGGTGCGTGCGTGCGTGGGTTCAAAAAGAAATCGAGGAAAATACCTTGAGCCATATTTGGTAGAAAACAAGTGACGTCTGTTCCTTCTAATTCTTTTTATTTATTTTTATGTATTCACAGTAAACTATTAGACTAAAAATGTTAAATATCCTCCATTTTCATCTCCAAAACTTTTCTCCTTGACATGTTGTAAAGACATTGGTTTATACTCCCTCCGTTTCAGGAAAAGAGTTACTTTCTTTTTAAATTTTTGTTCCAACAAAAGAGTTACTTTCATTTTTAATATAACAAACTTTCAAAACTACCATTGTTATTTTAAGAAATGTTATTATTCTCATTATAAAAATATATGTAGTATTAAACTTTTTGTTAGGGTAAATCTGGAAATAAATTATAAAAGTTATTTTCTCTCCTCTTGCCTTAACAATTGTGCAAATAGGAAAAGTAACTCTTTTCCTGAAACGGAGGGAGTATTATTCAGTTGGAATCCAAGGCGGGTTTTAAAAAATTCACACTTCTCGGATGAAGGGTTTAAATTGGTATCATAGCATGGGGAAGAAAATGGGATGATTATGGGGATATATAGCAAAATCGCTATTAGACTAGTGATAATTTTCCACTAAAATTTATTCTGGTACGCAAACGAGTTTTCAATACTGATAGTTTGGTCAAGACATTAAAACATTCTTTTCATATAGAGAAAAAAAATAGTTCCCCAAAAACTTTGAAAGAGGCGGCTGATTTTCTGCTCTGGTTTGCTCAAACGAAAGAAATTGTTTGGTTTGGAAGAAAAACATGTTACTATTTATATTAAACGGAAGATATGGAAAATTCCTTATGCATCCGCAGTTGGCAGTTTAAACTTTTTTCATGGTGTTTACATGAACGGATATAGCTTATGCATTTGGAGTGGTAAGAAGATATCTAGATAATCCTGATATGGAGCATTGGGAGGCAGTGGAAACCACAACATCTAAGAGGTGCTTTTAATATGTGATTGTGTTATGGTGGTGATAATCCATATTTAGTGGGTTACACATATTCAGACTTGGAAGGTACACAAGACAACTTGAAGTCGACATCAGGTTACTTATTTACCTATGATGGGAGAGTTGTGTCTTGGCAATCCAAATTAAAAATATGTGTAGCGTTGTCTACTACAAAGGAAGAATACATAAAAATTACAAAAAGTTGCAAAAAGATGATATTGATGAAGAGTTTTATTGGAGAACTTGACGTAAAACAACTGAAATATATTGTTTACTATGACATTCAGAGTGTCATTCATCTCAAAAAACATTCGAATCTTACTCGAGATCGAAGCACATCAATATTAGGCACCAGTAGATACAAAAAGTTCTTAATGATAAAGTCTTGTGGGATGAGAAATATTCATATAGATGACAATGGTTCTGATATGATGAAAAAATCATTACCAAATATAAACATGTTCATTTCTACAACATGGCAGGTTTGGAGGTGATGGGTGCCTCGTCATAAATAGTGAGGGAGAGATTGTTGGATTGTCCCTTTTATAGCCCAATAATTAAGTAATCCCTTAACCATTAAGAGCACGTAACAAGTGGTTGTTAGGTTAAAAATAAAAAGATATTTTTGCTTCTCAACTCTTTTGGTCATGAAAAACAAAGAGTGAAAGAGAGAGAGTTTGAACGACAATAAGAAGAAAGTGTAATAAAAGGAGAAATCGGAAGAGAAGTTTGAGGGAAGAAGAGGGGTTTTTTTAAGGAAGTGTTTGGTAACATTTTGGTGACGTTAATACATCAAGTTTGATTGTTCTTCTTAAATCCAAGCTTGGTGATTTCTACGGTTTGTTTAAACCCTAGTAGTGAGTATTTGTAGTTATCTACTCTAGCACTTGTTGTTGATGATTATTGTTGAAACGTACCTATTAGGTATGAATTGTTAATCCACCATTAGTGGTGAAAAATAAAGCATTATTATCCAAATGTTATATACATCTTGAAGTAGAGGAACCAAAATATATGGATAAATTATTATAACCCATTATTTCATCATACTTGAAGTTTGCTCATAATTTTTTACTCTTCATATTAAAGAGATTTTTCCATTTAAATATTGGTGTGGGTTGTTTGTCTTCATTTCGTCGTATTTTGGTTATTCCATGTTGTTGTTTGTTGCATCCATATTGTACATAACATCTCGTATTTGTAAGTCCCCTCCAACTAAGTTAACCCTTAACCAATAAGGGGGAGTACCTAACAAGTGACTGTTAGCTTATATAGAAAATGATTTTTGTTTCTCAACTCTCCTGGATGTGAAAAATAGAGAGTGAAAGAGAGTTGAATCGAAACAAAAAAGAGAGCGTAACAGAGGGAGAAATCAAAAGAGAATTCCGAGGGAAGAAGAGGAGTTTGTTAAGGAAGTATTTGGAAACATTTTGGTGACATTAATCCATCAAGTTTTATTGTTTTTTCTTCTACCCAAGCTTGGAGATTTCTAAGAAGTAAGTGTTTCTAGTCTAGCACTTGTTGTTGATATTTATTGTTGAAACTTACCTACTGGGTATGAATTGTTAAACCACCATTAGTGGTGAGAAGGTGAGTGTTTTTATCCAAGTGTTATATGCACTTTGAAGTATAGTGAACAAAAATTTAGGGAGAAACTATTGTAACCCATTAGTTCATCATAATAGAAGTTTGCATGTGGTTCTTTACACTTCACATTGAAGAGGTTTTTCCATGTAAATCTTGGTGTTGAGTTTTTTATCTTCATTTCGTCGTATTTTATTTATTCCACATTGTTGTTTGTTGCTTCCATATTGTGCATAGCATCTCGAATTTGTAAGTTTCCCCCAATAGGTGGTATCAGAGCTTTTTGGTTGAGATAATCGTGTACAATAGTAAAAGGTAGCACTGTTAATAGAATGATTAGTTTGACCAGTGAGAATTATGTGATGTGTAAGGAGAAGATGGAAGACTAATTCTATTGCAATGATCTATGTGGTCTTATAAAAAACAAGGGATAGTGAAGCCTGAGAAGATTGAAGATGAAGAATAGCGTATTGCTAACCATATAGTTGTTGGTTTCATTCAACAAGGAATTGATGATTATATTTTTTCATAATATGGCTACTGAGACACTAGCATATCCCTTGTAGAAAAAATTAGAGAAGATATATGACCAACAATCTTCTGGTACAAAAGCTATTATATTTGGGAAGCTTGAAAAGTTAAAATACAAGGAAGAAAGTTCAATAACGGAGAATTTGAATGAGTTGAAGAACATTATGAATCAAATTACATATATGGAGTTGCCAATTAAAGATGAAATACAAGATTATTTGTTGCTAAATACTTTACTGGAAGATTGGAAGACATTAAGAGTATCTCTAAGTAATTCGGCTTCAAACAGAAATTAATTATGGTTATCATAACAACCAGTTTGCTGAATGAAGAAGTTGAAAGGAGTTCATCTGACTCATCTCATTCAAAATCCCTTATTATAGAGAATCGGGGTAAAAGAAAATACATAAATAAGCAAGTTGGTTTTGGCAAGTCAAGGGGTAAATCAAAGTCTAGAAAAGATGTTGAATGTTGGAACTTTCATAAGAATGTTTATTATGAAAATGAATGCAGGAAGCCGAAGTAAGAACAAAGAAAGGAGAAAGAAAATGATAAATGAGACAAGGATGTTGCAGTTGTTGCAACAGATAGTGATATAATTTTATGATGATTATAATGATGTTTGTGTCAATTTTGGAGGTTCTAATTCAGAATGGTTGGTAGATTAGGTGCATCTTACCATGCTACTTATTGAAATGTGTTTAGTTCATACAATGCTGGTGAGTTTGGGTCAATCAGAATAAGAAACATTGGTGTTTCGAAGATTGTAGGAATGGGTGATGTGAAAGTTGATACTAGTGTTGGCTCCATATTTTTCTCAGAAATGTGAGACATATACCAGATCTTCGTTTGAATCTAATGTCGCCTGAGTATTAGATGAGGAAAGATACCATTTCTTTAGGAGATAGAAAATGGAAGCTAACCAAGCTCTCTATAGTCATTGCAAGAGGAAAGAAGAATGGCACATTATAAAAAAACTCAAGTGAAGTTGATGAAATGTGAGTTAAATGTTGTTAATAAAAATTCAACCTCCAAGTTATGGCATAAGCGACTTGGTCATCTTAGTGAGAAGGTAATTCAAATCCTCACCAAAAGATAAGTATTTCCAAACGTGAAAGGTACACAGTTGGGTAAGTAACTCGTTGTTTAGTTGGTAAACAAACTAGAGTTTCCTTTCATAAGGCTTCACCTAAGCGTAATTTTAACATTTTGGATCTTGTTCATTCTGACGTATGTGGACCTTCAAGGGTCAAAACACTTGGTTGTGTTATCTATTCTGTTACTTTTATAGATGATGCTTCAATAAAAGTTTAGTCATATGCAATCAAGACCAATGATGACACTACAAAAATAATAATTTTTAGTTACGACCCTATTGCCACGGATTCGTATATCCGTGGCTATTGATCACGTATTTGCCACGCCTAATTCATACTCGTTGCAATAGATCAGTTATTTGCTACGGCCAGATGAGAATTTGCTACTGGTCCAGGTTTATAACTTATTACTCTACCGAATGACTTCTATTGACGACATGATGGGTCGTGGGTGTTATGGGATTTTTGTTTCTGGATAAAGGTAAGAGTGGAGTAGTTAATATTATCCAAACTGTAATCCATAAATTTCTCCATGATCCCACCGCGAGAAATAACCCTCAGTTCCCCCTTAACTTTCTTCATTCATTTTCTCTCTTCGATTATGCATGTTAAAAGAAAAAAAAATCAATACTTTGAAGCTCTCTACACAAAGAAGATAATTGTTCAAGGAAGTTGGGGTTTGTGTAGAACTAGTTCTTCTTGATTTGATTTTCTGAAATTAGGTTTTAAAGGTAGTACTAGTTCATTTTATATGAATAACCTAGTTGTACACCGGTCTTCAAATTTCTTACACTAGTTAATAGTTTCATCTTCTTTAATTTGAACTATTTTCTGATATTTGATTAGATTTGGATTAAGAAAATCCATAATTTCTTCATTATCTGCAAGGGTTTATCCACATGGCATATGATTCCACAATTTCTTCATTGATGTCACATTAAATTTATTAGGTATTTGTTTATCCACATGGCATATGATTCCAATGTCAATTGTAATTTTCCTATTTAAAACCCACTATGTATTTCAACTTGGAATCAAGGGTTTCTGTTCGATTTCGTAGTTTAAGCATGCAAGAGAGAATGTATGTGTGTTACGGTAATTCATGTTGTTTTCGGCTATACATTGTGGATTTCATTAGTTTATATCATGTTTTAAGGCTGTGTTTCAAAAGAATTATATGCTAATTTGACCGTGAATGAAGAACGTGGGAGTTCTCTAACTTAACTCCATACCAAATTGGAATTGAAATACGAGCATAGTTATAAAAACATATTCGACCCACTGGGAGATATGAGTTGTTATACGTATTTGAAAACTTATGTAAATTGGGGGGATTTTGTAATTTAAGACTAAAGTAATTATATTAATTAAATAGCAAAGATTGGATAAAGAGAATCGATAGGTTAAGAGTACTGGTTAAGGGTTCATCTTCAATCATTAGATATACACTTTAACTAATAACTAGAGTTGTCACTTACTCATTCATTATCAAGAGCCCTAGAACATCCCATCGAGATCATACTCCGGTGAATTCCTCATGTCATCACATACCATAACGATGCATATGTAATTACTTAAAGAATAACCTAATACAACGTTCTATCAAGTTTAGTCCCTCAAGAGCTTTAAGTTCTATGAATTAGGCCAATCAATACAATAAATATAATACGAGTAATCTATTTAACATAGGTCAAGCTTCTACATGCAATCATACAAAGGTTTTGAATACAATTGATAATCATAATATGCTACTTATGACAAGGTTCATCAACAATTCTGTATCTCAAAAACCTAGTCTAGCGATAGATATGCATTCATGGTTATTTAGTAGCGCTCCTAAACAAATATTCACGCAATCATAAATGACGATAATAATCAGTAGAACAAGAACAATAATGTTTTGATCAAGATAACAAAACTAATGTATTGATCAAGTAACATGTTTCTGATATCCAACTACATCCTTAACCAATAAGAAAGGTTTAGATCAACATGGATTTCTCAAGATCCATGGAAAATATAAAAGAAAGCAAATAAAGCAAACCCTAGAAATCGTGATGATCAATCGCAACTCCAAGCCCTAACTCTTATTTCTCCTTGTGTTATAAAATGTCTTGTATATAAAGTGTCTTTTTAATGCCTTGGGAGTCTTCTTATATAGTACTCATGATATCTAAGGCTTAGAATCCCTTCGGGATCGGGATTTACTCGTTTTAGAAGCCAATATGCTCAGAGTTCGGCTGGCTCTTCTGGTGACCTTCCCAACCGAACCTAGTAAGTAAAAATTGCCCAAACTAAGTCAAAAGTTCGGCTAGGTCGTGATGGGAGGCTTCCTAACCAAACTTCCTCCTATAGACTTTGTATTCCTATCCGAACATCTCTCTGGATCCTTCATTTCTCGCCGAACTTAGATTTAAAGTTTGATTGGCTTCATGGGAACTTCTCCTAACCGAACCTTCTCCTGGAGACTTGACCATTAAATCATCTCCTAACCGAACAACTCTTCGTAAACTCTTCTGAAAACTTTATTTATCATCTCTAAGTTCGGCTAGCAAGCTCCCAGCCGAACCTTCTCCCGGGGACTTAAAATCTTCCAAGTTTTTTTTGCCCATAACTTCTTCGTCGGGAGTCAGAATGACCTCATTCTTTTTGCATTGTCCTCGTATTTACATTTAATTCAAGATAGAGTAAAGAAACATTAGATCTGAATGTGTTCCATTTGATCTTTCCTCTAGCTCCAATTGTAGCATTTGACCTCCTTGTTCATTTTATGTCGTAATGAACTCCTTTCTTCTTCTTTCGTTGATTACACTTCAAAAATCCTGATAACTCAAAAAAAAACAAAATAAAAGCATAATGGTATGAAAAATAGCAAGAAAACAATATTCAGGGACAAATGTAAATTGTAATCATCTATTGTTTACAAAAATCATCTTGTTTGTAGGTTTTCTTCTACAACTTGTATCAGTGTTCTGCTTGAGAAGAGTAGAATCTCTGTCTCAATCCTCTTCTTACTCTTAATATATAGACTACACTACCTTATGAATGAAATTTACTATTATTCGTTTGCTTTAGTTCTGTCAATTATTTCAGTAATCCAACCCTTCCGGTGGCAGAGCCTTATAATGCCGGTATGTGTTCTTTTTACTTGTTATTTTGAACAACCATTTGATATGTAGTATCACAAACAATTTGCGGTCAAATTATCTCAATTCTTGCACTATCGATGCAATTTCATATTTTTCCTAATGACATGTTGGATTTCCATGATGCTTTTGTCCTGTCCCATACATAGTGAGTTTCCAAACTCACGTCCGTTCCTTATTTTCTTAATTATAAGGATGGTGTTTTATCTTTTCAACGGGCTTCCTTTTCCCTCTCTTCTTTGGTCTTGAAATCCTGTTGTAGTAAATTTAATCATATATGGTTTTTTTTGTAAGTAGGTGTAAAAACAAAATCTCTAAAGTAATTACGAGGTTGGAAAATGGTATTCTGGTTGATGCTAACAAGAATCAAGTGTTTAACTTGTTTTTGGAAATTTACAATCTAGACTTCAGTAACTGCAGTTGAAGTTGTGAACTATTAGTCCTTGTTAACTCATACTATTTATTTGCTTGGTAGAAATAGGTACAATCACCCACAATGGCATGGTTTTTTGGCATATACTTTTGTAGATGGTAGATTTTTGACAAGGATAAAATAGTAAATTATCTCTCAAGACTCGGTTCTGAGAAAATACTAAACTTTAAAAATTCTGCAAAAGAATTCTTGAGTAGGCGCTTATCCCTACCCTCTCTCAGGCGCTTATCCCTACCCTCTCAGGCGCTTATCCCTTTCCTCTCTCTGTATGTATGGATAACCACATATACAAACAAATTCAATCAATATTCGTTATTTTACAAAATCATTAGAACAACATTGGTGCTTACTATGACATTCACAGATGTTTTATGATTTTTTACATAAAATCTCAAGTTCCTAGATGGATTATCCACTACTGTAGAGCAAATTGAGTGTTATTTTTGTGTTATATTCCACAGCTGAATTCCCAAAAAATTACCCATGTTAATAGTCACACAATATTAACCTATTAAAACACTTATGTAGCTCTATATATGGATTTATTTAATTTAAGTATCACAGATGTGTTTAAATTCAAGTCAAAATTATGACAGACATAATTTCATAGCTTCTACTAGCTAAACATCTCACCTCAGTCGCATTAATCCTTTGCTTAAAGAGACAACTAATGCAAACGAGTGAAAATAATTCGAATTACGATTTTGAAATGATTTGCAACACTCATAAGCGTGTCAAAATATTTTCAAACCCTAATTAGGGTTTGAAAATAAATTTGCAACACTTGAAAACATTGCAAAAGTGTGACAGAAAGTATTCCAAACTCGAATTAGGGTTTGAAGATGAATTCACAACACTTATAACGTTGCAAAAAAGTATGATAAAAGTTATTTCAAACGGTAATTAGGGTTTGGAAATAAATTTACAACACTTATAAATGTTCCAAAGGCATGTCAAAAGGGATTCCAAACTCTAATTTTGAAATTTGAAAAGCTAACCCTAATTTTCCAAAAAACACGTCTTGCTCCTCTCTTGTGCGTCTTGCTTTCTAGAGAAAAGCTTGCACGACTTCACTCCTAGCATAGGCATCATGCTTATCTCCAAATATTTAAGAATTTTACTCTTTTACCCTCAACATGTGAGGCTGAGGAGAAGAGTAAAAATAAGCTTCTTGCCTTATGGCCAAACACTTCAAACCCTAATTTTTGAAGAGGGAAACGTCTCTACCTCTCTTGCTTCCAACATGAACACCTTAGTCAAGCAACTAAGTTGATGTGCCTACTCTCAAGGAAAAACTCGCATGCCTTTAAAGATAAAATAAGGTCCACACGACTTTTCCTTCTTGTCAAAATCAATAATTTTACTCTTTTACCCTCAACATCTGAGGGTGGGTGCAAAGAGTAAAATATGAGTGTCTTGCTTCTTGTAAACAAAAAGAAAGATGTGAGACTCTTCACGTGAGGACCATCTTGGGGCTCCTCCTCTACTCTCTTCACGTGAGGATCAAGCTTGGCGGGCATCCTCTTCTCCTTTCACGTGATGACCAAAGCTTGGTCTCCTCTTCTTCCTTTACGAGAAGACCAAAATTGGTCACTTTTCCTTTCATGTGAATACATAAATTGGACCTCTTCCTTTTTTTATTGTTCATGTGAATATTTTGGCTTAATAAATTATGGTTTCGACAAATCTCAAAAATCCTAAGCTATACTAGATCTCTCACGTACAATTTTTCATGCATACTCTTACCAATGCAAGATTGACTAAGATAGGCATACTACTGTTCACACACAAATAAATACATATTTATTTTATTAGTCCGCTAGACTCCTCAGCTAGTCCAACAAGACGTATTTTATTTTAGTCTGCTGAACTTCTCAGCTAGTCAAGCAAGATATATTTCTAGTCATCTAGACTCCTCAGCCAGTCAAGCAAGATGTATTTTATTTTAGTCTGCTGGACTCATCAGTCTAGTCAAGCAAGACAGATCTATCGACTAGAAAATCAAGACAAATCTTCAGTCAAGAGATCCATTGAGCAGGTCTCAATCGACTTAACATCAGTAGTGCTTAATACTACAATATTCCACGAGACATCAAATATCACAAATGAGGGGATATTCATTAGGGTATTTGGTCTGGCGGTCTATAACATGTGGTGCAGCAGTTCACCCATTAAAAGAGAAATTCTAGAAAGTTCGATCAACAGTTGAGTAGAGGAGTGGTAAGTTGAGAAACCATCCATTCAACCTCAATCGAAGTGGAGAGAAGTTGTCAACACCTTCTCCACTTTCACCACTACTCAACCATCGATAGTTTCTTTCAGAAAAGAGGTCGAGTGGTTATAATAGCTATGATATAAATAGATGTTCAATCTATTGAACAAACGAGAATCAACACAAGTTTTTACACGACAACAAGTTTACAATTAAATAAGTCTAAAAACAGAGCAATTCAAGTCGATCAACGTTGATCATCCAATCTTCTCACAAGACTTATCCATAACTATTCATACCAACTACATCCAATAGAGTCTGATACTCTGACCTCATTCTTCTCCCGCTTCCCTCCCTAAGACCAACCCTTCTCCTTCTCATTTTGTGATTGAAGCAAAACTGGAACGACCAATGCTTGGTTAAGGCCAGGATTGTACAAATTGATCTCTCGAATCTAAACAAAGTACTTCAACAGTACAAATGTTTAAGGATTAACGAAATTTCACCTATTCACACTATTTTTCCTAAATTACCCTTCAATTCGTTTTCACCCACAAACAACTGTATTATTTTTTTATGTTATCTGTCATTGATTGGAATAAAGGCTTGTTGTTGTTGTTGTTGTTGTATCTTTCATTGATGTCAAACTTGATGTTTTTCATGTTGCAGGTTTTGTTGAAAGATTTAAAGTCCAAGGCTATTTTGGAAGATGTATATATATGTCGATAAACTTTGGAAGTAAGGAATATTAAAGCATATTATAAATTTATAATTGCTATATTTTATATTTCCATGTTCAATTAATTTTTCTTCGAAACTTGTACTAGACTTTGAAATTGTTTTTATTTTCCTTTGTTCAATGTAATCAGTAAGACGACTTTGTAGTATTTTTATTTTGGATATTTGAATGAATGAATTAATGTTACCGTTGGAATGTTTTGTGTAAGTTAATGTTGTCAATCACTTTTATTGACTACTACAAAGATATATCACTGAATAGACATATTGTAGCACCAACAAACAATGAAATATATAGCAGATGATGTTGGAACAATAGCCACTGAAAACATCGTGGATAATAATCCCAAACGTGTGATTTCCAATGGTTAATCAGCCACGAAACGATCTGTGGCAAGTGCTCACGTATTATTATTCACGCACAGAAAAACGTGGTTGTGGATGTGGCAAATAGTTTTAGCCACAAGACTATTTGCTACGACAAGCTTGTCGTGAAAAATTATTTTTTGCCACGGATTTTCGATCAACTTCCACAGTTTCTTGGCGTCACTAAAATTCAGTATTTTTGTAGTGTGATGTTGTTTCTATGTTCATCAACATATTTCATAACATGGTGGAAATAGAAACAGGTAGAACCTTGAATTACCTTCATTCTAGCAATGAGGAATGATACATTGGGTCACTTAAATTATATTACAAGAGCATGAGTATATGTCATGAACAATCATTCCCAAAGACTCCACAATATAATGGTATTGTAAATAGGGTGAAACACACTATTTTGTAGAGAATTAGGTGCATGTTATCCCATTCCAAGTTTCAGAAGCATTTCAGGGGTGAAAGAATGGATACTGTTGTGTACTTTATCAATCGTTCTCCTTCAAGACTGTTGGATGGTGAAGTAGCAGAGAAGGTATGGAGAGACAAATAACCTACTTATGATCACTTGAGAGTGTTTGATTATAGATCATTTGTTCACATCTCTAAAGATGAAAGATCAAAGCTTGATGATAAAGTGAAACAATATGTGTTCCTAGGTTATTTGACAAAAAAGTTTGGTTACGTATTTTGGGATCCAGTTGTTAGGAAATTTATCAGAAGCAGAGATGCAGTATTCCTTGGAGATCAGACTATTACATACTTTGAGAAGATTGAGATGCCAAAGCTTCAAGACGATATGATCTTGGATCCAAATCCAAATGTTACTTCTCTTTAATAACATCATAATAGTATTGATGGTAATACAAAAGAAGAACAAATTTATGAAGATAAAACTCATGAAGATGTTTCAATGGATAATAGTGAGCAAGAAATTCAACAAGAATCAAAAGATGACTTAATAAGATCCAACATACCCAAGATACAATCAATAAAGTATACACCACACATATATGTGATGCTTACTGATGCAGGTGAACTAGAATCTTATGAAGAGGCTATTAATGTTCCTAGAAGTGGGAAGTGGTTGAAATCCATGAACAAAAGGCGAGTTATTTGGTAGAGAACTACATTTATGATATAGTTGACAAACTAGAAAACCATAAAATTCTTAAGAACAAGTGGGTGTGTAGAAACAAAACTAAAGAGGGAAATACACAACCAAGGTACAAAGGATGCTTAGTTGTAAAGGTTTTTTTTGTAACACCCCATTTTTTTTATCCTCAATTACCTTAAGCGTAAGACCGTATACATCAAGATATGCTTCCAATTTAGTATTTCATTTCTAAAATTACCATTTTACGCCAATTACTAAATACATTATTAAATTGGCACTTCAACATATTTTCTAAGGAATTAAACTAAATAATTAAAATAACTATTCAATTAATTTCAAAATTACCAAAATACCCTTTTATACCAAAAGAACTATTTTACCTTTATGGATAAAATAACACAATACCCCTAAGAATTGGGATTGGGTCTTACAACCCTACCCCTTTAAAGATATTTCGTCACGAAATTTAGAGGTTATCTTAGAAAAGATCGGGGTATTTGCTCCGTATCCCGGATTCTAATTCCCACGCCGCTTCCTCGACCTGGCAACGTGCCATTGCACCTTGACCATATGAATTGTTTTGGTGCGAAACACATGCTCCTTAAAGTCCAAAACTCGAACCGGTAGTTCCACGTTCGTAACATCCTCCTGGATTTCCAAATCTTCCCATGCAATAACATGTGAGGGGTCAATAGCATAAGAAGGATCTCTCTCGTACTTCCGCAACATTGACACGTGGAAAGTGTCATGTACATGCCCAATTCGCTGAGGTAACTCCAACTGGTAAGATGACGCACCAACACGCTGAATAATCTGGAAAAGTCTGATGTATCGTGGTGATAACTTTCCTTTCTTGCCAAAACGCTTTATGCCTCTTTGTGGGCTAACTTTGAGAAATACCAAGTCACCCACAGAAAACTCTAAAGGTCGACGTCTCTTGTTTGCATAACTCTTCTGGCGACTCTGAGATGTTATTAACCTCTTCCGGATTAACTAAACCTTCTCCTGTCGTCTCTCAGACCAAGTCAGGTCCAAAAATGCTTCTTTCATCGATTTCAATCGAACATACTTGAGATCCACAAGGTCGTCCATGCAGTGCTTCATACAGCGCCATCCCGATACTATCTTGATGGCTATTATTATAATCAAACTCTACCAGTGGAAAGTGCTCACTCCAACTTCCCTTAAAGTCCAATGTGCAGGCTCTTAACATGTCTTCCACAATCGGAATTACTCTTTCAGTCTTTCCGTCGGTCTAAGGATGAAAAAAAGTAATAAGTGAGAGACGTGTACCCAATTCCTTCTGCAGACTCTGACAAAAATTAGAAGTAAAAAGAGGATCTCTGTCTGATATAATTAACGCCGACGTCCCGTGCAACCTAATTATCTTGTGGATATACATCTGACTTAACATATCAGTCTTCTTGATAGCGAAGAAGTACCCGAAATTGGTAAGCCTATCGAAAATAACCCATATAGTATCTTTTCCATGTATAGTTCTAGATAAACCCATGACAAAATCCATATTAATATGATCCAATTTCCATTCAGAGATGGGCAATGGTTGAAGTAGCCTTCCTGGTTTCTGATGATCAATCTTCATTTGATAGAAAGTGAGACATCTTGATACGTATAAGGCAACATATTTCTTCATCCCTTTCCACCAGATTGCCTTTTCATGTCATAATACATCTTCGATCCTCCGGGTGAATGGTAAACTTATGTGAGCCTCTTCTAAAACCTTCATCATGAATATTACTGGCACAAAGAATTTTCCCATAAAACGAAATCCAATATCAGATTACCCTCTGGTGTTTGACCTTATGTTATTTGTGCATGATTTATAATCATCTATGTATTAGTCTGTTGAGCTTCTAGAATCCGTTGTTGCAACTCTGGAACAACCACAGTATTATAAATTATCCCTTCAATTCTCAAGGCATATTCTTCCAATCTATATGCAAATTCCAAGTATAAAGTGTCATGCTTAATACCCATGCTCTCAGTTTTCTTCTAAGAGCATCTGCTACTACATTTGCCTTCCCTGGATGATAATGGAAAGTATACGTGTAGTCCTTAAGGAATTCCATTCAATGCCTATGTCTCAGGTTCAAATCCCGTTAGGTGAAGATATATTGTAAGCTCTTATGGTCATAAAATATGTTTATCTTTTTTCTATACAAGTAATGTCTCCACCACTTCATAGCGAAAACAATAGCTGCCAACTCAAGGTCATGAGTTACATAGTTCATCTCGTGAGTCTTCAATTGCCTTGAGGCATAAGCTATAACTTTTCCTTCTTGGATAAAAACACACCCTAAACCTTTCAATAACGCATCAGAAAAGATCACATAACCGATTCCGCTTACAGGTGTCGTCAATACTGGTACAATAGTTAATTTCTCCTTAAGAATAGAAAAAACCTTCTCACAATCACCATTCTGCTCAAAATTAACGTCCTTTCGAGTCAATCTCGTCAGAGGCACATCAAGTCTTGAAAAGTATATAACGAATTGTCTACCTAATCCCAGAAAGATACAAACCTCAAACACATTCTTTGGCCTTTCCCACTTAGTCACCGCTTCGATCTTAGATGGGTCCACTTTGATTCCTTCCCTAGAAACCACGTGTCCCAAAAAATGAACTTCAGAAATCTAGAAATCACATTTGCTCAACTTAGCATACAACTGATGAGATATCAACAATTATAATGTTAACCTCAGGTGTTCCTCATGCTCTTCTCTTGACCATAAATAAATAAGAATGTCATCTAAAAATACTACCACACAAATTTATCCAAGTAAGATCGTAAAATTCGATGCATAAGATCCATGAATGTTGATGGAGCATTGGTGAGTCCAAAAGGCATCACTACAAACTCGAAATGTCCACATCGAGTTTGAAAAGCTGTTTTAGGAATATCTTCTTCTTTGATCCGAAGTTGATGATAGCATGACCGCAAATCAATCTTCGAGAAAAACTGAGCATCCTGCAACTGATCAAACAAATCCTTAATCCTTGGTAAGGGATATTTGTTTTTCACTGTAACTCTATTCAGTTGCTTATAGTCAATACACAATCTCAATGAGTTATCCTTCTTCTTCACAAAAAAAAACAGGTGCACCCCAAGGTGACGTATTACCTATGATAAAACCCTTAGATTCTAACTTAAGAAGTTACTTATCTAGTTCCTTCAACTTCGTAGGTGTCATTCGATAAGGAGTCATCGAAATTGGTGAAGTACCAGGTTGAATTTCAATAGAGAAATCCATTTATCTCCTAGGGGCAATGTAATTCATCAGGGAAAACATCTTCAATTTCTTCTACCATAAAAATCCCAATTGTAGAGATAGAATCTTGTTGCTCGTCTTCTATCATTTCTAAGTGATAAATTAAGAAAACATCTAGAATGAGTTTGCCTAAAATGTCTATCTGACAAGATAAGGGGCGTCGCAATACTACGAGTTCAGGTAAAGTGAACGAACCTTCCCTCGAGTGAAGAGTCATGCGTTTTTGAAACCAATAAAAAACAACACGATGGGAAGATAACCAATCCATACCCATGATTATATCATAACTAGACATATTCATCACAAAAAGGTCACTTAAGAACTCATGGTTAGCTATACGTATTATACACCCTCGTTCCATGCAATCAACACGTCTACTTCCTCCTACAACACTAGCTCACCAAAACTCTCATCAAGAAATTCAGTTTTCAAACCCAAGGACAAAACCAACAAAGAATCAATGAACGAATAAGTAGCACCAGTATCAAACAAGATCTTATCCCAAGAATTAAAAACTAAGAATCCACCTTCAACAACTTAGTTACTGAATCCTGTGCCACATGAGCAATACTGAAATCCTTAGGTTGTTGAGGTGGTCGTCGAGCTTGGTATGGTTGCAAATTGTTTTGCGGACGGTTCTGATATATCCAAGACACAGATTGTGAGATCCCAAATATTTTTCCAGGATTTAATTAAACCAGTTAGTCAAATTATGCACTAAAAGTGCATAGAACTCTGATAATCAAGGTTTTTTAATACTTTAAGTTTGCCTTAATAATAAATTTTAGTGCCTAAATAGGTTTATATGCATGATGCACATGTGTGACATTTGGAGATATTCAAGGGCAACTTGGACAATTGACCAAAACCAAAAATAAAAGGAGAAAAGAGCTTGAGACCCTTTTTCTTCTTCCTCTCGTTTATGTCTTATAGAAAAGAGAAGAATCAATGATGGTGAAGCTTGGGATAGTGTATGAGCATGAGATCGTAGGATTTTACTGCAATTATTGATTTTTAGAGATAGAATTAGCTTAACAAATCTTGTATTGAGGAAATAAACTAGTAGCAGGAAGAAATAGTGCAACTAAAAAAAGAAGAGGTTTCAAGGTATTTCAACCTCAAGTATACTGTAAGAAATTCTTACTTTATCAATTGTTATTGTTAGCTTTTAAGTTTAAATTGTTGAACTACTTGGAATCCTAATCTTGATAATGGATCCCTAATTTGGTTTGCAAAATAGTCAATCTAACATCTATGCATGTATACTGTTGAGCTTATAAATCAGGTTCTAACCGTTGGAATCTTAGGATTTTTGGATATATTATACACAAACATATCAGAAAAAATCGTCTAAATTTTCAAGACAATCGGACTAAGGAAAGTGGTAGAAACTTATGTATTATAGAAAACTATTCTACAAAATCTGTATAATGTGGCAGAGTCATTGAGACCTCTAATTTAGCATTTAGACTACATGTATTGATCTGATTTTTGGATATGAAAAACCCATTTTTGTGATGGTTAAGCTGTACAAATTTCAAAACAAATTGATCATAGTAAGTACCCCAAATAGGGGATTTTCGACGGTTGTGTCTGTCAGAATTCAGTCTCAACGGAGCATATGAAATCAGTCTTATCTTGATATTTAACCGTTACTTTTCCTTGAAATTTTTATACAATGACTTTGTTATAGTTATGCATGTCTGGTGAAAATTTCACTATGATCAGATCAGGATACGTTGTGAGTTTGATGAGAATAGTAGATAATGTAGCTAGTGGGGTTTCACTGTTTTGACACTTATGTTTAAGTAGCTTTTGAGATCATTCTTCCAGTATTAAAATTAGCTCATGCAATAGTATTAGCAGTATGAAAAGAGGAATCAACTCTTGAATTTATTCAATTTGGAATCTTGAATTGGTTTGTATGGACATTTGTTTTTAATCTAGTAGTGCATATAACCATGGTTGAAGTGGTGTATATGCAAACTAGCTATTGGTGACTCGATTATGGTGGATTTGTCAAGTGTAGTGGAGCTGAAAGTGGTATGGGTAAGTAATTTTTATCATCTTTATGTTGGTTAATTAGAGTTGGCTTTGACATGGAAAACGAATTTAGCATTAGTCTTATTTATACATTACAATATTACAAGTGTGGATATGGTTAAATAATGGTGAGATACTGTCTAAATGTTTACAATGGTTGACATATTAAATGTGTCGGTACTAGTAGAGGAAATTGAATGGGCTCTGGTATGGGATCCTTGGCCAGGTATATCTCAAATTATGTGCTTACAATGCTTAACTATCAAACACTTGGAATATTAAAGCCAATTCATGTTGGGACTCCTGTATTCAAGATGAGTCTTGTATATTCTTCTCATGTTTCAATTGCGTGCCTTGACAAGTATAAGGTCATATAGTTGCTCTAACATCTTCTGTGGATCCTGTTCAGTATGCATTGTTTGAGGCTAACTTGCTCTTGAGTTTATGAGAGATTTTGTTCATATTAGGCCAAGAATTAATACTATCTGATGTAACAATGAAATCGCTAATAGCCATGGCATTTACATTGATTACATCATATATAATTGTAAACGTTGTGCATTTGTTCTGTATCTGTACCTATTGTTACCATATGAAAATGGATGGCGAATGATGGTTCGTATGTGGTTGATATGCATGTGACTAGCGCAAACTAATTTAGAAATGAAATCTGTTTGCACCAATGATCTTCTTATGATATAACTTAAGTGTTTAACAACTCTTTGTGCTCACTTGCTAAACTTCTTATATATGTTGTCTGATTCGTATTGTCATTTTATGTTCTTTGGCTTGATGGCATGATTTCATGAACCTAGTTTATTTATTAAGGTGATAATGGAATATACCATGAACCATAACTTAATAGTATACTGATACTAGGTGTTTCCATATCGAGGCGGAACTAAACTTTTAATGCTTAATAGTATATGAACCATAACTTAATGCTTAAATTCTGAAATGAATATATATCTCTTAATATAAGTCTCTTGCCGTGATATTATGTGCAAAATATCATTAACGGGTTTTGGTCTACTCATGTCTTATGGATTATTATGGCTGTGTCGGTTAGTGGTTAAATTAATTAGGGGTGCACTTTAACATTCTATTTCATTTCCGGTGATCATTATGGGCGGGTGGAAGCAAGTGATGATGGTGATGCAGCATCGATACTAGTATTAAGAAGCATTTGACACTTCCCTTGGTCTCTTTTTTCATGATTGTTTGGTATTGTATTTTTTTATGAGTTTAACTACTACCCGAAGGTACTAAAAATATTATCTTAAGTTTGGTAGATGTGAATTGAATATCTATTTGTTTATAGAATAAAGAATGTTCTAAATACTTTAATGGCTTGGATTGGTATACAACACAGATGTGGTCTATTGTTGTTTTGAATGGAAGGTACATGTGCAGCTACAGGTACAAATAAAGATGATGGTATATTGTTCATCAATGGATAGTTGTCAAGGTGATTGTTGGTGATGGGATATGCTAGGGATAGTTGTTGCTATGCAACTCATACTATCCATATTATCTAACTTACTGCTACATCTAGAGATAGTTACTGCCTTGGGTAAGCAGTTCATACTATCTTAGAGATTGTTGCTGCTACGAAAAACAGTTCATACAATTCATACTAGCTAAACCAAAGAAGGATGAACTACGGTCGTGCTTGATCCCTTCGAGCAACATAGAGGGTACGTAGGCAGCCGCTATGCGGTTCAGCACAACTGCATGAGGTTGTTCATATCGTCTAAAAAAGGTTGGTTGCTACTTGGAAGTTCATACCATCCCTTCAGAGATGATTATAACCTTGGCAGTAAGAGGTAGTTGCAGTACTGGTTGTTCATACTACCTTGAGATATGATTACAACTTCTTCAAGGTTGTTCATATCATCTAATGAGAAATGAAGGGTGATTGTTGGACGCCAATTCATATCACCAAATAAGAATGAGAGATGGTTGTTGCCATTTAGAGAAAATTCATACCATCTGAGAAGGGATGGTTATTGCCTATAGTGGCAGTTCATACCATCCATCTAGAAATGATTGCTAACTCTTTGATTATTTCATATCATTTGAAAAAGATAGTCGGTTGAGCTTGACCTAGTACTATGAGTTGTCAGGCCCAACTGGGGCTCCCACCTACGGATGGTTATCCGAAAGACCGTTAGCTGTAACGGTGATTGGTATCCGACTACGCTGACATTGGCAACTGGCCATTCCTCAGGCCCAATTGGGGCTCCCATCTACGGATGGCTACCCGGAAGATCGTTAGCTGTAACGGTGGTTGATATCCGATTACCCTGACATTGGCAACTTGCCATTCCTCACCTATTTAAAAGCAATGTTTGATAGTTTATAAAGCAATTTGAATTAAATCGATGAACATTTGCTTGGTAAGATCGAATTGGTCCAAAAAATTTAAAAGTACGATTTCTCGAGTGGCGTATTGTGAAGTTGGAGCTGGCCTGATGGGCCGAAACCCGACCCATTGAAAGCAAAAAATTTCCGGTCCGCCACACATATTCTGAGGTACGAAAGGTTTTTGGTTCCTCTGAAAAGCAAGTACATGATAATTTCTGTTAAAATTACCAGGATGGTTAAATGATAGCACTCATCAGGGTTCGATATGCCTCCTTGTGTTTTCATACCCGTTCCTTTTCTTTTGGTAAGGATGGTTGTTCTTTTTGTTCTTGTTGTTACCAGTCTTGTCACCAGTATGTCGTTCACGGATCCGAGATGCCTCTTCAAAGCCCCTCTCAGCAATCATTTCCCTCTTTACAATCTCATCATAAGATGCGATCTTCAAAACATACAACCTACTCTTAATTGAAGGCCTAAGGCCCTCTTTAAATTGTACGCCTTCATAAGTGAGGTGCAAAACGGGAAAGTTCTTCAAACTTGGGTTGAACCAACAATCATGCATTGGTTCCTTGCAGTTTGGGGGGAAACACTTGTTCAGAAATTCAAGTTAAAATTGGAACCAGGTAAACTGACAATCATTCCTTGAACGACGAGTCATTTACCACCAACGAGTGGCTTCACCCTTAAGCTTATAAATTCTAGAGTTAGTTTATCCTCATCATTCACCTCTAAAAGGGTGAACATCTTCTTAGTCTTGTCTAACCACTCTTCAACAACTAGTGGATCAACATTACCCTTAAAATCTTCAGGTTTTTGGACAATAAACCTTCTCACCACCTCATCCCGATGATTAGGTGGATGTGGAGAAGGTGGTGCGTTCTGGTTAAGATTCACTTGCTGTTGCATAACTTGAGCAACAACATTCAATACACAAATATAATCACCGAGACCCTCTTCTTGTGGGGTTGAGCCACTACGGCGAGACATATCCTGATCGAGGGACATTAAAAAGTACGTAGTAAAAAAAATCTTTAAGAAAAGAAGCACAACCTATTACGCGTACTAGCAAAACACAATCAACAATTAGTACAAAGCATTCACATTCAAACATATACAAGCAACAACGTACTTTTTCCAGAAACTAGCCTCCCCAAAAGATCATACTAGTTCTGATACCAAAATGTAACACCCTAATTTTTTTATTCTCAGTTACCATAAGCATAAGACTGTGTACAACAATATATGCTTGCAATTTAGTATTTCATTTCTAAAATGGCCATTTTACGCCAATTACTAAATAAGTTCTTAAATTGGCACTTTAATTTTTTTTCTAAGGCATCAATCTACGTAATTAAAATAACTATCCAATTAATCTAAAATTACCAAAATACCCTTTTATAACAAAAAGACTATTTTACACTCATAGATACCCCTAAGAATCGGGACCGGGTTTTACATTTTGAGCAAAGAAAAGGTGTTGAATTTGACAATAATTCCTCACCAGTAGCGAGATTTCCTTATATTTGGGTGGTCTTGGCATTAACATCTAGTAGGGACTTTGAGATTGAACAATTAGATGTCAAGATAAAATTCCTTCCTGGTGAGTTCGAAGAAAATGTGTACATGACACAACCCGAAGGTTTTGAAGTAAAAGGAAACGAACACATGGTATGCTAGCTTGAGAAGAGTTTATATGGTTTGAAGAAAGCTCTTATAAGGTTGTAAAAAAGTTTGTATTGTTCATGAAATAACACGGATATGAGAGGACATCTTTTGATCACTATGTGTTTGATCAAAAATTTATTTTTGGTGATTTTATTATTATTTTGCTATATGTTGATGATATGTTGATTGCTGGAAAATATATGAAAAAGATTGAATGGTTTAAGTCATATTTTAACAAGTCTTTTGCTATGAAAAACTTGGGTGCAACAAAACATATTCTTAGCATGCAGATCTGTCGTCATAGGAAAGCAAGGAAATTACGACTATCACAAGGAGAAGGTGTTGCAAAGGTTTAACATGGACAAGGAGAAGTCGGTAAGTTTTCCACTTGCAAACCATTTTAAGTTAACTAGTGACTAATATCTTGTGAATGATGTTGAGAAACAAATAATGCAGAATAAACGGAGTACGACCAAAGAAGGTTGGCCATGGTCTGTGGTTATATGAATAAAACTTTCCCTTGATGCAACCAATTTGAGGAGAGCACTTGGCATATTCTTTACAAGTGCTCTTTCTTTGTAGATATCTGGATGGAGGTTCCCGGTTGAAGTAGAGATACTCAAAGTTAGCACAATTCTGTTGATGCTACTTTTGCAGTTTGACGAGCTCAAGATAAAACTTCACAATAACAAGGAAATTGGATTAATATGGTACTGGTTGTTTCTTGGAGTATATAGAAAACAAGATGTGAAGTCTTGTTTCAGAACGTCCTCCCTAATCATAAGATCACTTTCAGAGAAGCTATAAACTTTTCCACTTATCTGGAAGAAATAGGGAAGTGAACTAGATTGTGTGATATGTACAACGCTCAACAAAGTCTGCCCACAATTCCACATTGGAAACCACCAGCACATCCTTTTCTTTTTATGAACTGTGATGCTTCTTTTGATTATAATAGTGGTTTAACTGGTGGGGATGTAGTGCAAAACGCTTTGGGGGTATCTTAAACTCAAAGCAAGATGAATTTCTGGAATTTCTAGAGGATGTTACTTGGTGTAAGGAGTTGTATATCTCACATATCATCACAGAAATAGATCTCAAGAATATTATTGTATGTATTAATAATTCTTCATTAACCATTACACAGGAGAACA
The DNA here is from genome assembly GCA_023531435.1 of Papaver californicum. Classification (NCBI taxonomy): domain Eukaryota; kingdom Viridiplantae; phylum Streptophyta; class Magnoliopsida; order Ranunculales; family Papaveraceae; genus Papaver; species Papaver californicum. The sequence continues at coordinate 228,877 of JAJJMC010021917.1, read as the reverse complement.
AAGCCATACTGTTAGATGCTAAAAATATTAGGAACAATCCATAATTAACGGTATAATTTTATTCCTAAGATATATAATGTTTCTTAGGAATACTGTTAGCTGGTAAGCTCGCGGAGTACAATAAGAAATTTAATATTTCTCAGGTTAGGTATGCCAAACCACCTGGTGTTTTGGAAAGTCAATTATTGTTTAACAATATTAGCTATTTAAGGCTATAAAAATCTACCTTTGGCACCAACAACCTAAAAACTCAATACCATTCCTCACTCCAGAATAAAACTACCTGTGGTGGAGTTTACCCTCCCTTATATTGGTTGGTTAGCATAAACGCACATTCTCATTGATTTAAAGCGAAGCCATTCGTGTTTGTTGGATGTAATTCATTGCTATATTATGCATGGATTGGGGAATGGGTGGTGCAGATTGGGTATGTTGTTGTTACTTACCCTATGGAAAGCTCTCATAATTTCGCTATCTAGCCGCTGGATTGTCGATATTTGGATTTAGACGGCTGAAAATTTATTTCGTATGTTTACACCGGGTTTGCACATTTTTATAAAATCTCGAACCATTGAATTTTTGGGTAAATTAGGAGCGTCAATTGCGATTAGGTTTTGAAAATGGCAAATTAAATATTTTTTGAATATATACATAGTTTTTCAAAAAATATTGTATTTATTAAGAGCTAAGGAGTAGAGCGTACCTGTATTTATGGAAACTTTTTTCTTATTAAAATTCTCAAATATATATTTTGTTTATTTTAAGCATACAATTCTATGTTTGTCAAAAAAAAAAAAAAGCTATTTAAAACCATATTTTATTTAGGTCATTCCCTTCGAACGAAAGAATGGACTTCGTTCCAACTTCTTAGTTCTTACCGATCGTTTCTCCTTCACACATAATGAAAAAACCATTCTTGAGCAGTTACAAATTCTGTAAATGCTAAAAACCCAACTAGTGGAACTAGCAAAGTTTGCAGCACATAATGATTAACTCATTTGCATACACATGATTAATGACATGATATCGAATAATGTAAATGACTGAAATACGAAGTGCAAATAACGCAAACGACACAACAGATTTAACGTGGTTCATCCGAAACCTACATCCACGGGGTAATGTGTTTGAGATATTACTATTGACTCTTTGTGGTTACAATGTGAGTTAGAATCTTAAGGTAAGTAGATTTGAGTACAAGGTAAATGTTCTCTCTCTAATCCTACTTTCCTCTCTTGAAAAGCTCCAACACCTTCTTCAATACTCAAGCTTCATATTTATAGAACTCTAACAGGACCACCTTTCGCTTATTAATCATTGAGATCGGGAGTCGGGTGTCGTGTCTTGGAATTTTGCGGTCTTTGATAGTGTTGTCTTCTTTATTGGATGCTTACCACGTAAAGGATATGGTTAGGTGGGAGCATTAAATGTTTAATAGACTTTTCCATACGTGCAATAACTTTCTCCAGCTGTCCTTTCCCATCATCTGCCTGTGCCTGCACCCCAACCGTTTATCTTTTTTTTCTTGGGATTGGGTACATCAAAATACGAGTTGTTTCAGTATTTCGCGTATGACAAGGGTAAGATGCACCTATCTTGAAATCATGCCACGTGTATGGTATAAATTATGCAGTTATATTTTGTCCCTTGATTTGCTTGAATTGTTGAAAGCTATTATGGTAAATTAACTTCCCGCGATCACCGCCACCTTTGCGTGATATACAATTTTCATTTAATTCTCCTAAATTCCCATGCCGCTATTCTTTGTCTGTTTAAGGTAGTCTTCTCTCAGAATTCGATTTTTATCCTTCTTTTTTGTTTTATGTTATTTACTCCTCCTGCCGCTGAAACTTCATTGACTTCAGTTTCTCTGTTAGTGTCAGTTTATCTCCAATTCTCGATTCCTTCCTCTGTTAATCCAACAACTGACTTTGCATCTTGCTATTCCTGAAATTTGGTAAGTCTGTTCAGTTTTCTTCGTTGTTTCCTGAATTGTCAATTTCTTTTTTGGTTGGTTTATAGATTTCCCGGAATCGTCTAATCGATCATGTGTTGATACCTGCTGCTTCTCATCTTCATGATGTTTTTCTGATTCCTGATCATCTCTTTTTCGTGTTTTCTCCTTTGTGATTGTTTCATGATCTTTGGTATCTTATTATAGAATCATGACCAGTTCCACTAGGAGCGGCTGCAAATCCGACAAAAATACTTCTAATCCTCCAGCGCGGTCCATTGGTAGAGAAGATAAACATACAAAGGGGTCTAGGTGTACGATCTCTAGGCCTCCTAGCGGTAAAGGAAAGGTTAGCGACAAGTAGGCCGAAGGTCGGTTAAAACGTTCCCAGGATTCTGATGTGGTCTCATCTCCTCGCAGCCTTATATGTTCTCCACTGTGCGCCGCGCCTCGTGGCATGGAAAGCGATAGGGGATATTGCTTCACGATCTTCTTCTTGTGGTTCCCGATGCGCCTACTATCACGCACAGTGAAGGTCGAGAGATAAATCCCAAGCACGACTATCGTCATCTTTCCTTGGATGAAATCAAGGATCAATTCGGTCTTCAAAGCTTTGAGATTTCCTTTTATGGTGATTATGATTACTTGACCTTGGAGATGATCTAGCAGTTCCCGTATGATGAGATGCATCTGCTTACTTCTGTAGGTCAGCTGGTGGCGGTGTTAAGGATTCCTTTGTATAATCGTCAACATCCCTTTCTTCATGAAGCTTTCGCAAATCGTAAATCCGATAAATTTTATCATTGTGTTGTTATGCAATATAGTGGGAAAGCCTTGCGAGTGATGAATGAGTGTAGTTTACGCGCTCGTGGGATGAATGGCATGAAATCTTATGTGCCACGTGATTTACACCATTAGTATACTTGGGAGAATTTTAAGAAATCCTACTCTGATAGCGTGTCGAAGAAGAACCGTGTGCCTTAGAGTTTAAGCATTCGTCATTTGGCCTTGACCGAGAAGCAAAGAAATTCCGGGGAATACCACTTGTTAAATAGGACTGACGTTGATGGGATCAAACTGGTTCCCGGTACCGTCAACAAACAGCTTCCTGACTCCGATCGTCTTCAAACTGTCCACGATTATGGTGTTATGGATGGAGTTATGGTGAGCCTTTGAAGCCGAGGGAAGGTACACTTGAGTCGTTTGGGACTTATGTTCCTTGGAAGATGAATCTTTTTGGTTGTACAGTGGTGAGTTCTTCTTACATTAATACCCCTCTTGTGCTCTCTCACCTTTGATTTTTCTGACTATGTTCATTCCGCTCAAAAATATGCTGCTGCTTGTGCGACGATCCGTCCCTTTTCCCCTAAGAGGAAAAAGAAGACTGCCGCTTCCAAGATGGTAGGTTCATTCTCTCATCTTCATGTTCCCCTTTATTCTGTTGCTTCGTTCTTCTACTAATCTCATGTTCCCTTTGTAGGCTTCCAAGAAGGCTAATGTTTCTCCAGCCGGTTCCACAAATTCTGCGGCGGCTTCCGATATTTGTCCTGATGTATCTGGCACTACCTGTTCATCGGCTGGTAATGATGACGATGAGGATACTGCTGGACGTGATGGAGAAACGGAGGATGAAAAAGACCTTGATGAAGAGGTCGAGGAAGAAAGAGATGATAATGAGGATAACAAAGATGTTGATGATGAAGAGTCTACTAATGGCGAAGAAGAGAATGTTGATTGTGGAATGGGAAAAGGTAGTGGTGATGAAGGGGATAAAGTATCTTCTCAGGATGAAGCCACGAATGCTAATTCCTCCCAGGTTACTAAGGGGATGAAATCTTCAGCTCTGGGACCTACTTTTCCTGAGGTTAAAGCGTTGACTGCCTCTACTTCTGTTGGCGGTAGGGATGCACAAACCCGACCCAACCCGCCAACCCGACCCGCACCCGCAAAAAATACCCGACCCGCACATGGCCCGCCGCTGAACGGGTTGGGTGCGGGTGATTTTTCTTGAACCCTCCTATCAACGGGTCGGGTGCGGGTGATAACACCTCTCACCCGACCCGACCCGCCCACCCGCCATTCCCTCATAACAAAAGCATCGACTCAATCAAGCAATACTTCAGTTCTTCTCTGTTGAGTCTGTTCTGTTCCATTCTTCTTCGTTTCTTACAGAGGTAACAGAGCTGAGAGCAGGGTCACACCACAACCACCACCACTGTGAACCCAAGTTTCTTCTTCTTAATCATCAGTTCATCACCACTACCACCACCGTGAACCCAAGTTTCTTCTTCTTACAGAGCCGTACAGGTAGGTACTGTTTCTTTTTGCCCTAATTGAAATTAATGTGTTCATTACATGATTTAGTAGCAATTGAAATTTGGGTTTTATTAGTTTTGAGTGTTTCTAAATCTATGATAGGGTTTTACTAGTTTTGATTGAGTGTTTGTAAATCAATTTTAGAACTAGGGTTCTTCAAGTTAAAATTTGGGAATTTTTCCAAATTCTGTTTCTAATGTCAATACATAGTTAATGCTTGAATGGGTTGATGTTATCTATTAAAATTGGAGTTTTCAAGTACCTTGCAGTTTGAGTATTGAATCAAGTATGTGTTCTTTACAGTCCATGGTTGCAACTGAACTTGAAAATGATATGTTGGTCACTTCTTGGTATTGGAAACTAGTGTTTCAAATACGTTCCTTTAGTTTACAGGAATTGGGTTTCTGGTATTTTTCTTCATTTATTGTTTTGGTACTCAAGTTATCATGTGTACTTGATTCTTACTTGAATATTTGATTGAACTTGAACTGGCTATATGGGTTTCTGGTATAAGAGTGATTGTTCTGTAATGCCCATAAACACTAGCCGAAGTAATTGCAACATTGAACACTAAAATTAGTTAAAGAGTCACAGTATTGCGCCTTTTGGTGCTAATTCCGCATATTTGTGAATGTATTATGTAGCTGCCACTTAATATGGAAAGAAATTGCTCAGACAGGTTGGAGGACATATAGAAGACCAGATGCGAAATCAGGAGGGCATGGTGTAGGATGGAGTCCAATCATCCCATAAACATTTTCTGTTCCTCAGGGTTGGGAGGAGGTAACAAACTAAGTAACATTCAATTGTAATTGTTGCTCCGTTCTAAAGCTTTCAGGGTCTGTAGTCAAACGCATAGGCCCTTGTTTGATTGATACTAGTTACTGCTTTTTACATTTTTCCCCATTTCTCGATTAAGTTGAACCCGAGATTGGATAATTGGATCCGGTTCCTGTTCAAGTAATATGGACACATTGACTTAAATACAATTTGGGTTCTACCAAATGAAGTTTCCAGTCCTCAGCTGTGTCAACCTAGTACATTACAGACTTGTGTTTCCATTGGCAATGTAGGTTCCAGTATCAATTGCAGATCTTGGGGGGACAGAAATCGATTTGAGATTTGCAAGTTCTCTGGAAGGGCGCTTATTTGTCATTGTTGCACCTGTTCTTAGATTCTCAAGTAGTAAGTCTCGGAAGCAACTTCCCTTTTTGATTTTATGATTTGTTGTCAATAACATTGGAGTTGTATAGAGTATTGCTGTCATAAGTTGTGACTCTTACAGCGTCCCACAATTTCGACAAAGAAAATATTAATAGCTTAACATGGTAATCAAATTTTCTTTTTTATATGTAGGTCTTGGAGATGACGTTAACATTGAAATGGTTGGGACGCCTGATAAAGTGATTAGTGCATTTGGACCAGAAGTGACTGGGAGAATGTAGAAGGGAAAGTCTTAAATACAGAAGTAGCAGAACACTCGGGAAGAAAGTACTATCATTACGAGTTGGAGACTCCCCATGTCCTAATGTCCCTAACTGCTGCAGGAAATCGGCTCTACATATTTGCTGTAACAGCAAATGGTAAAAGCTTATATGGCTTTTGTTTCCTTCTTATTTTATGGTTTATTTGATGGTTTGCTCAAACCTTGGGTAGTCACTGTCTAACTCAAATCTTTTTATATGTTCATAATTTCTTTGTTTGAAAAGTTACATTAGTTTTAAATTTTATGCTTGTATTGGAATGTAGGGATAATTAGTGAGTAAATGGATTTTTGCATCATTTCTGGGCGGGTGACCCACACCCGCCCGACTCGACCCGCCATGTGAGCGGGTCAGACCCGACCCGACCCGAGGACCAGGCGGGTCGGGTGCGGGTGAAAAAATTTTGACCCGCCTTTCGGCGGGTCGGGTGCGGGTGAGGCCAAACCCGACCCGACCCACCCGATGTGCAGCCCTAGTTGGCGGTACCTACGTCTCTGAGACCGTGGGTGTTGTTGTTCATGAAAAACGTGATATTGATGATAGGAGTAAGATCAACGTTGGGCAGAGCTCCATGTATACTATCCCTCCTTCTCAGAATAAGGCTTGGGCTTTCAAATTTGAGGTCGAGCTAGAGAGTAAGATAGTTCCGAAATGGGGTGTCACAGATGGTGCCGCTATCGGCGTTCATTTCACGATCCCTGGTTCCCTGGAGACTGATCCCCCGATTCAGCATCAAGATTGGGGTAGGGATGCAGTAATGATTGAATATGTTGAAGATAATGTGCGTGTTGCGAGAGACGAGGCTGGTTTTGCTGGTCAGGATATGTCAAGGGTCTCTGTGGCTGCTGTTGCTCATTCTATCCCGATGCAAGCGTTTGTTGATTTCTGTGATGATGATGCTACGGCCTTCTCCTGGGCTAAAGATAACAATCTCCTTGAGATTCCAGCCTTTTATCCAGTTGAGGGGGAACATTCGAATTTGGGTTCTAGATTGGCCAACGAGATACGCATTAGACCCTATGATGTGGTCTCCAACGGGATTTATAATTGAAAGATTTATGATCTACATTATTGTTGAGTTAACCCTAGAAGCAAGTAGTGCCTCATATATATAGGGTATACAAAAGACAATACTTACACCCTGTTGGCACTGAAACATAAAAGTAATACTGACACTCTAATACTCCCCCTCAAACAGATGCTCTACTAGTCGAATGCATCAGTTTGGCCCTTAGAGAAGTCGAAATTCCTCTTCAGGTTGTTGCGGTTGAGATTTATTTAAGGAAGTCGAAATTCCCCTTCATAAGTTGTTTGAGACAGTCGGAATGCCTCTTCATAAGTTGTTTGAGGAAGTCGGAATTCCCCTTCATAAGTTGTTTGAGGAAGTCGAAATTTCCCTTCATAAGTTGTTTGAGACAGTCGGAATGCCTCTTCATAAGTTGGTTTCAGACAGTCGAAATGCCCCTTCAGAAGTTATTTGAGGAAATTTATATCCTTCAATTTGTTTAAGGAAATTTATATCCTTCAATTTGTTTAAGGAAATTTATATCCTTCAATTTGTTTAAGGAAATTTATATCCTTAATTTGTTATATCTGAACAGCAGACCCCATAATCCATTTTCTGTTCAGCCATAATCAAACTTATTTTCTTCTCTGCATTTCAGATTCGAAATTCAGAAAGAATGACCCCATAATCCATTTTTTTTCACTGAAATCTCTATTGAGCCACACAGAATCATTTCACTATCTCCCTTATCAGATCCATTTCTTATCCTTCTCATCTCATCTAAAGCCACAAAGCCCTTAACACCTGTCAAGAACCCATCTTAGATGCAAACTCTAGCCCTTCCAACCATCAGGGACTACATTTCTTTCTCCGAAAACTTCTTTGTTCTTCCATTCTCGGCTTCAAATCAAACACAACTACCAACAACCTTCAATACTCTCTACCCAGACTCAATCTCATAACAGCGAACTCATAGAAAAAAGAAGAAAAAACTAACAGAGAACCCTAACTCATCTTCTCTGCCATTGAACTCGAATTCAACAATTCTTGCAATTTCATCTCCATTGAAAACAATAATCAAAACCTAGAAAACCCATTAACTCAGACTACACATCAGCTTCATTCAATCTCCATTTTTTATTCAGTCACGAACCCTAACTATTTTCTCCGTCTTGTTCTTGGACTCTCGACTCAGATCCATACCTTCTCATCTCGAGCAGACCTCACCTCAAATCTTCCATTGAAACTCTCAACTGCTCATTTCTCTACGACCTGAACCTGCCTTGGTGACACAAGCTACGCCGGTGTTGTAGTGGTGAAGCTGGTCTTGAATCTGTGAGAAGAGTGGTGACTCGAGTAGATGGGGTTCATTATGATGGTGGATCTGTGAGAAGGAATTAGAAGATAGTGAGTTTGAAATGGGTTTTCAAAAGAGTTTGAATTGGTGGTAGTTTGATAAGGTAGCAGATGGATCTGAGTTTGATTTGAAGAAAACGAAGAGAATGGGTTTGTGCTTCTGTTGGATTTAAAGTAGAAGACAGCTTGAAATGGAGTTAGGCTTTGCTTTTGAAGAAAGGAATGAATAATAAGTTCTCGAATTGATTTGGGTTTTGACAAGTTGAGATGAACAAGAAGATGATTTTGCTGCTGTGGTATGGGATTTTGGGTGGATGATTGAAAGTGAAATATGTTTGTTACCGGAAATTGCAAGAAGAGGCGGAAGATGATGATGATTTAATGGTAGTGGTAGTGAAATTTACCTCCAAGATCTGACGCCGTAAGGCTTGGAGGCTCTGATACCATGAAAGATTTATGATCTACATTATTGTTGAGTTAACCCTAGAAGCAAGTAGTGTTTCATATATATAGGGTATACAAAAGACAATACTTACACCCTGTTGGCACTTAAACATAAAAGTAATACTAACACTCTACTAATAATGAAGAGCAGTATTGTGTCAATGAGCGATACATGAACGTTCCCTATACCAATTTTGACCAGATGAAGGCATTCGTCGATGGCCATGCTTATCTATGTTCCCAATTTGCCGTTTATCAGGTGAGTTCTGATGGCGCTGTCTTCCTTCCTACTCCTGGTCTGATGGCGCTGTCTTCCTTCCTACTCCCGGTTTGTGATCTTGATTTTGCTTTTCACTTGTCATTTTCGTACAGGTGGGCACGGCTTTGGAGTATAGCCGCACGCTTATACAATTTTTTCAACTAAAGGCAGCCGCATTCAATGCTCGGTTTGACAAAGTTGTTGCGGCTTGCGACGAGGCCTCTCTTTGAAGGAGGAGCGGTCCAAGGCGGCTGTCGTAGGTGTTTCCAGAAGGGAATCGGAGACCAAAAAGTTAAAGGTTGAGTCCCGGGAGTAGAATGAGAAGTTTTCTTCTGCTGAGAATCAATTTAAGGTCTCGAGAAATCCCACGCTGACGGTGTGGTTAAATTGACCGGTAATTTTCTTTGTCTTATATTCCTCCTATTTTCCTTTTAATCTTGTTTTTTAAAGTATTACATCTGGTGATTAGCGGAATTCTCCTCACGAGATAGTGAGATTGAAAGTCTTAGAGCAGATATAGGAAAAGCTAACTCCAACTCTAAGAGATCACGAGATGACCATTCCAGCCTTTGGTCTGATTATTTATTCCTTCAAAACTCGTTCAACCGTTATCCTATTGAGGTTTCAGCTGATCTTGAGTGGAAACGATCTTCAATTGTTGAGTTGAACAAGGAGTTCAAGCATTCTGAAGTCTCATAACCAACATCTTCAAACCAGTCGTGATAATGCTCGCGCCGATGTTCGTGCTTTATCTCGCAAGAACCATGATTATCGTGGTGTGATCCTCAAGATCAAAGATGGCAAGCGAATAGTGGATGCTCAGCATTTCAAACTTTGTAAGGAGCTTAAGCAATTGATTGAAGAGCGCGATCTCCTTTCTCACCAAGTTTCATTGATGACCGTTAATCTTAACAGAGGGATCTTAATTACCACAATCTTTTCACTGAGTGTCAATACTTTGAGAAAGAAAGAGATGATACCGTGAAAACCTTAGAAAAGACTCTGGCTACCGATAGAGGTAGGGCTTTTAGAGGATTTGATCTACCTGCCTTAGTGTCTTGTTTTCGTTTGACTTTACTGATTCATCTTTCTTGTTATGCAGATATTAACAGAGAGCTTGCCTCCTGCCAATGTGATTTTGCTAGTGTTCGGTCTACTCTTGAGGCGAAGGAGAGCCTTCTGTCTGCGAGCGCTTCATGTGTCTCGACTCTGGAGAGTGAGATCCGTAAATTGAAAGAGAAGATGAAGCGAGATGCTAAGGACACACAACTTCGTCTTGATCAAGAGAAACAGGTTTTGGCCTCTCATTATGCTCTGAAAGCCAAGAAGTTCTCCACACTTTCTATCAGTGCAGCATACGATCAGGTCTTTACGAAGATCGGGCAGAAAGTTAAGATGTTGGAGGTGCCCGAGGATTCTGCTGTTTGAATCGGTTAACCATTTGAGCTTACCTCTGATCACTGCAGTCACTGCTGGTCGTGTATTTCCTTTGGTTGATGTCAAGTGTGTCTGGCTCATGTGTCTCTTGTGATTTTTTGTGAAGCTTTTTTTTTTCCTTCGGAATTTTGGGGTTTTTGTGGAAGTTATATACGTACTGGAAATGGTGTGATGATAATGTACAAGGTTTTGGGGTTGGGGGTAGTGTCGAAGATGATATGATGGATAAGCTGTATAAGTTTTTTGGAATATTTTTGGAGTTTGTTTTGCTATTTATTGCCCCTTTTTATGAATCGGAATGTATCTTATATTTGTATATTTGTCTTGTTCTTAGTTATACATTTTGTTACATATTCTGTAATCTGTACAAGTAGCTGAAAAGAATAAATATATATAAGTAAGTTTAGCATTTCCATTATGAAAGATGTATATAAGTAAGGAAAGAAAACAATAAGTTGTGAACCATTTTCAACACCCGATTTTAAACGATCTCCGTTTCAGTCAAAATGAAAATTGGTTTACTACCTTATTATTTTAAACGGGATCATATGTCTTGCTTTGTTCATCCTTGACCAGGGGAATCGTAAATAGGGGATCCGAGCATCGATTTCCGCTACCTAATATGTAGGGCATCTTTTATTCTGGATGGACGTTCTTAAACTTATTGCTCCTTGATATGGACATGCGTCCTGGGTGTCCCAGATTGTATCTGATTATATTTTACCTTGTAATCCTATTAAATACAACTTACGATTTTTCGCTGATATTTAAAATAATCGGTGAAAATAATTCTTAATTGATAATCAGGGTCGTGATAACTACATATTTTACATGTTTAAAGTGTCAGTTTCATATTAATATTTGCTAGGTTTCGTATGAATTAATTGTTGGAAATAAAAATGGCTAATACTAAATTTAAGAGTTTATTACTTAAAATGATTTTTGTTACTATAATTAACTTGATGGGTGCTAGGATCACTAGTCCAAACTTGGGTGGAATTATAGCCATCCATTTTCACTTCTTAGTGAATGAGAAACCTTTGGTTGTCCCACATTGGGCAAACCAAGGAGGAAGTTCATGCATATTACCACAAACGTTCTATATAAGGAAAAGAACTAGTGGATTGGATATGGACTTGGTAAATGGACTAGTGGGCAAATGCATACATGTATGGTGCTTCGCACCGAAGCACCGCAGGCCGCGGGCTTGCGGTGCTTGCGTGTGCTTTTGCGTGTGCTTTTGGCGCGATCCTTGGCGTGAGTTTGACGTGTGCTTGGCGCGTGCTTGGCGTGTTCCTGCGAGTGCACACGTGTACCCATCAATGAGAAAACGTTTCTTTATTTTAAATAAATTTTTACCGTTTTGAATTAAATAAAAAATAAAATCATAAATATTTTTTTAATTAAAAATCTTAACGTTTTGTTTTAATGGGGATTTAATATTTCAAATTAAATTTTTCCCGTTTTAAAACTCAAAAGATTACTTCTCCTATAAAAGAACAACAATGCTAAGGTTTTCGTTTACCCTAGTAGCAGCCACTGTCCTGACGACTTTTCCCCTCTTCTTGCTTTGATTTGCGCACTAGTTTACTTTCATTTTTTCTTCTACTGTTAAGTTCACAACGGGCCAACGAGCTTTGCTAGCTGGGTTGGTATCAGGTGATTTTATCCTGAATTCAAGTTTGTCACTGAAAGGGTATAACAGCATCTTCCTGAAGGTGTACCTGGCAAATATTGAGTTAAGGGCAGTCTGTTGAACAGGCGACTTCACCTCTCTATGCTTGAGTGTGTGTACTGCTTCATTCTAACCCTCCCTTAATCATCTTCAAGTTCTCTGTTGTTTGTGTTTCTCTGTTACAGGAAGGTACTTATCCAACAATCTTAACTCAATATCTGTGTAATCAAAAGATCTTCTGTAACAATGGCAAAGACTGATGTTGAGAGGCCTCAGAAGTTTTCTGGTAAGGATTTTAAGAGATGGCAGTCGAAGATGCTCTTTTTCCTGAGTTTCCACATGCTTGATGAAATAGTGTTGAAACCATATAACAAAGCTCTGGATACTCCTGAATCATCCAAGGAAAAAGAGACTTGGACGAGAAATAATTATTTAGCAAAAAATCATATTTTAAATTGCCTTGAAGACTCTCTGTATGATTTTTACAATGCTAAAGATGATTTTTCTGCTCACAATTTATGGTCTGCACTGCAAGAAAAATATGAAGCAGAAAACTGCAGGAAGTAAAAAGTTTCTGGTTGACGTTTTTTACAATACAAGATGCTGAATGAAAAATCTGTGGTTGACCAGTTTCTGGAGTTGCAGAAAATTATTAATGAAATCATTGCTGAAGGTATGACTATTTCTGAAAACTTTCAAGTATCTGCTGTGATTGAAAAGTTACCAAGTTCATGGGCCGAATACAAGAGAAGACTAAGGCATGAAACTGGTGAGATTACTATGATAGAACTGGGCAAGAAAATACAAGTTGAAGAGTTGTTGTGCTCAAAGGACAAGAATGTCTCCTCTACAAGAGACATGTCAAACAAAGTTCATGTGATCGAACACAAGTTTGCTTCACTCAGTCTGGACCACAACAAGCGCAAGCCTGGACCTCAAGGAAAAGGTAAATTTTAAAAACCAAAGTCTGCTATTGGTAAGATTAAGGGAGCTTGTTATGTCTGTGGTGTGTCTGGCCATATGGCAATGCATTGTAGAAAACGCAAAGATGCGAATTTTAAGAAACAAAATGTAAACCTGGCTGAAAGTAGTAAAAATGAATTTTCTGGCACGGTGTCTGAGGTGAATTTAGTTACCAATGTGAGGGACTGGTGGGTAGACTCTAGAGCTACCAAACATGTCTGCGGAAGCAAGGATATGTTCACCTCCTACCAGACAGTAGGAGAGGGAGAAAAACTCTATATGGGTAATTCTTCTGCAGCACAAGTTGCAGGAAAAGGAAAGGTTTCGCTGAAGCTTTCTTCCCGGAAAATCCTCACATTGAATGAAGTGTTACATGTACCAGACATCTGCAAGAATCTCGTTTCAAGTGGTGTGCTAGATGACAAGGGATTTAAAATTGTTTTTGAGTCCGGAAAAGTGATTATCACTAAGGGTAGGTACTTTGTGGGAAAGGGCTATAAGGCTGAGGGCCTTTACAAATTATCTGTAATCTCTACTGAAATTAATAAAGTTGATTCTTCTTATGTTGTTGTCTCATTGAATATTTGGCATGGTAGACTTGGTCATGTAAATTATAATTCAATGAACAAATTGGCAAAATCTGGCTGCATTCCAAAATTAAATTTGGAATATGAACATAAATGTGAAGTTTGTGTAGAATCAAAATATGCGAAGAAGCCTTTTCAGAAAAATGTCCACAGAGTTTCTAATCCCTTAGAGTTAATTCACTCTGACTTAGTTGATATGAAATCAATCCAAACCAGAGGTGGAAAAAAATGGTTTGTTACCTTCATAGATGAGTGTACTAGATACTGTCATATCTACTTGCTTAAAGGAAAAGATGATGCTCTTGAAGCATTTAAATTATATAAATTAGAAGTAGAAAACCAGATGAGTACCACCATTAAAACTGTTAGGTCTGATCGTGGGGGTGAATACGTAACTCCTATAGGAGACTTTTGTGCGCAACATGACATTATTCATGAGGTAACTCCTCCTTATTCACCACAATCTAATGGTGTGGCTGAACGGAAAAACCGAACCCTTAAGGAGATGATGAATGCCATGTTAATCAGTTCAGGACTACCGGAGAACTTGTGGGGGGAGGCCGTCCTCTCAGCTTGCTATATCCTGAACAGAGTGCCCCTTAAAGGAACAGAAAAATCACCGTATGAATTATGGAAAGGCAAACAACCCTCTTATGGATACCTCAAAGTGTGGGGGTGTTTAGCCAAGGTCTCTATTCCTCCACCTAAGAGGACTAAAATAGGACCTAAAACCATTGATTGTGTATTTCTAGGATATCCCGAGCACACCACTGCTTATAGATTTATGGTTTTGAGTTCCGATAACTCAGAAATTGGTGTGAACACCATTTTGGAATCTAGAGATGCTTCGTTTTTTAAAAATGTTTTTCTAATGAAAACTGAATCTCGCGTGATACGTGTAGATCCTCTAAAGATGTCCCTTCTTCTAGCCATTCATTACCGGTAGAAGAAGATGAACCTGTTTATGAGCCAAGAAGAAGCAAAAGACCTAGATTAGAAAAATCTTTTGGGCCAGACTTCATTACTTGTTTAGTTGAAACTGATCCACAAACCTATAGAGAGGCCATGACTTCGTCTGAAGCTCCATGGTGGAAAGAATCCACTATTAGTGAGATGGATTCTATTGTTCAGAATGAAACCTGGGAAATAGTAGATTTACCTCCAGGGTGCAAAACCATAGGTTGTAAATGGATTTTTAAGAGAAAATGTAAGGTTGATGGAACCGTGAAAGAATATAAAGCTAGACTTGTAGCTAAAGGCTATAAACAAATAGAAGGTGTAGATTTCTTTGACACTTATTCACCTGTCACTAGAATAACTTCAATTAGGTTGCTAATTGCAATTGCTGCAATCCATAACCTAGAGATACATCAAATGGATGTAAAAACTGCGTTTCTAAATGGTGAACTAGATGAAGAAATTTATATGGATCAACCCGAGGGCTTTGTGGTGAAGGGTTATGAAAAGAAGGTGTGTAGACTTAAAAAATCTTTATATGGCTTGAAACAAGCACCTAAACAATGGCATGAAAAATTTGATCATGTAATGTTCTCTAGTGGTTTTAAAATAAATGAAGCTGACAAATGTGTTTACACTAAATCTGTCAATGATGCTTGTGTGATGGTATGCCTGTATGTTGATGATATGCTTATACTAGGTACAACCTTAGAAATCATTAATTCCACTAAGAACATGTTGAATGAGAACTTTGACATTGAAGACTTAGGTCCTGCTGATGTAATCCTAGGGATGAAAATTAGAAAGGAGTCTAATGGATTCAGTCTCAGTCAATCTCATTATGTTGAGTCAGTTCTGAAGAAATTTAACCAGTTTGATAGTAAACCTGCAAGTACTCCTTTTGACCCTTCTTGTAGACTCAAGAAAAACAAAGGCAATGGAGTCTCGCAACTTGAATATTCACGTGTCATAGGAAGTCTGATGTACTTAAGAACTGCACGAGACCAAACATTGCCTATGCAGTGAGTAGACTAAGTAGGTATACCCGTAATCCAGGACAAGAGCATTGGGATGCACTTTTCAGAGTGCTGAGGTATCTTAAATACACTTTAAACTTTCGGTTAAGTTATGAGAGATACCCTGCTGTTCTGGAAGGATACTGTGATGCAAACTGGATAGCTGACTCAGAGGAGTCTAAGTCTACCAGTGGATACGTTTTCACTCTAGGCTGTGGAGCGGTGTCTTGGAAGAGTTCCAAACAGACCTGTATCGCTCGACCACTATGGAATCCGAGTTTTTAGCGTTAGATAAAGCAGGAGAGGAAGCCGCTTGGATAAGATGCTTTTTAGAAGACATTCCTCTCTGGCATAGGCCTGTGCCAGCTGTATCTATACATTGTGATAATCAAGCTGCAATATCTAATGCTAAAAACAACAACTATAATGGAAAATCTATTCATATAAGGAGAAGACACAATTCTCTAAAACAACTAATCTCAACTGGCGTTATTTCTGTTGACTTTGTGAGGTCTAAGGAGAATATCGCGGACCCTTTGACGAAAGGTTTGTCCAAGGAGATAGTTAGTAATGCATCGAGGGGGATGGGACTTAAGCTCATCAATTAAAACTTGCCATGAAGGATACTCAACCTTGCTGACTGGAGATCCCAAGATCAAGGTTTTGAATGAGACAACTAATTTTTGGCGGGTAAAAAATTAAACACTATCAGAGAATTATTTTCTCTGTCCCTTCCCTATGGTGTAGACGTGATAGTGTGACTGCAAGTGAGGATGACTTAGAGTAAAGTCTTAATGAGTTCTATAGTTTCAATTTAAGATTGAAATGGGGTGTAGCAGTTAACACTCTTGATAGAATTCACCTATCTGAATGAGGAAGTGGGTCGCTTCCTATGAGAACTGAGCTGATTCTCTAGAGCATTCTGAGAAACGGGATACGTCCAGGGCCAAAACGGACACAACGGCTTGAACTTAACAGCATTTTAAGAGATATCTCGCGTAATGAGTTATTGAAGAATTACACTAAACGATGGCAGTTCAAGACATCACGTTCACTGACCATCAAGTAGTTCCGGTGCTTCTCACTAAGCAAAGGTTCAATTCCAAATGGTCAACTATTGCTTAAGAGGTATTTCTCGTTTTTTCGATTTTCCGATTTTTCGGTTTCGTCATTCATGTGAGGGATTGTTGGAAATAAAAATGGCTAATACTAAAATTAAGAGTTTATTACTTAAAATGATTTTTGTTACTATAATTAACTTGATGGGTGCTAGGATCACTAGTCCAAACTTGGGTGGAATTATAGCCATCCATTTTCACTTCTTAGTGAATGAGAAACCTTTGGTTGTCCCACATTGGGCAAACCAAGGAGGAAGTTCATGCATATTACCACAAACGTTCTATATAAGGAAAAGAACTAGTGGATTGGATATGGACTTGGGAAATGGACTAGTGGGCAAATGCATACATGTGCGGTGCTTCGCACCGAAGCACCGCAGGCCGCGGGCTTGCGGAGCTTGCGGTGCTTGCGTGAGCCTTGGCGCGAGCCTTGGCGCGACCCTTGGCGCGACCCTTGGCGCGACCCTTGGTGCGACCCTTGGTGCGAGCCTTGGTGCGAGCCTTGGTGTGACCATTGGTGTGAGCCTTGGTGCGAGCCTTGGCGTGACCATTGGCGTGTGCTTGGCGTGTGCTTGGCGTGTTCCTGCGAGTGCACACGTGTACCCATCAATGAGAAAACATTTCTTTATTTTAAATAAATATTTTACCGTTTTGAATTTAATAAAAAATAAAATCATAAATATTTTTTTAATTAAAAATCTTAACGTTTTGTTTTAATGGGGATTTAATATTTCAAATTAAATTTTTCACCGTTTTAAAACTCAAAAGATTATTTCTCCTATAAAAGAACAACAATGCTAAGGTTTTCGTTTACCCCAGTCGCAGCCACTGTCCTGACCCTCCCTTAATCATCTTCAAGTTCTCTGTTGTTTGTGTTTCTCTGTTACAGGAAGGTACTTATCCAACATTAATGTATATAACGTTTGTTTTTGATGGAGATCGCTGCTGCCATTAATGATTGTGAACATGGTTGCTGCTGTGATAACGATGCTTAAGCCTGTGATTGAGAAGACTCGAGAATGTGATGGCTGGTGGAGCTGTGATGGTGATTGATCTTGGTGGAGGTTGTGTTTGTCGAGATTCATGGTGAGTGAGTCTCAATATTTGGTGGATCATTGAGTAGATGATGCTGCTGGAATACATGGGTTGAGGTTTTTAATGAGTTAATATCGATTAATGGTTGCTTCCATTAAAGGAGATGGAGCAGAGAATAGAGATGATTGATCATGATTGACTGATAATCGTGACAAATGGCAGATGATCGATGGAGGTGGATGATAAACTCGATTGATTGATTGAAGTTGGTTGATAGCAGTCAGGAAGGAAGATAAAGCTCTATAAATTCAGTGGAGAAGGTGTATACGAACTTTGATGGTTCGATGACGCTGCAATTGTTCAGGTGGGTTTTCCATGATGACGCCGATGACGGTTAGTAGTGAGCCTGGCAGTTGAAAGGTTAGGGAGTTGGGTTTGAGCTGGATTCGAACTTGTCTGAGTTGAATTAAGATTCCAAAGTTGACAACAAAAACAAGGGAAATATAGAAGTTTATGGCCGGATTGAGATGTAAACCTGTGCCGTTGGTTTTAAGGATCGATGGAGAGGGTTTTAGATGTTTAAGAGTTTGTACGAAAATAGGAAACATGAATCATAATCTATTTCGAATAAACAAGATCGGAAGAAGAAGTTTGTTCTATAAAAGAGAAGCTATAGCAACCCTAGAAGATATACCTATCTCCCCTCACGCTTGTCTCCAACAACCTTTACACCCTCACATACACAACCTCTCCAAACCTTTCTACCATCAGTTCGCAGCCACGTATCCAACCTTCCATATACCACCAATAATCCACGTCTATACCAACGAGACGAGAAAGCTGGACCTTTTGTCTTGGGTTTACTTTTTTGGTTTGATTTCTAGTTTTTTATATATTTTTTTAGTTTAGTTATTATATTTAGATAATTTTTATATTGATTACGGATGATTTAAATATTCTGGATTTAATACTTTATTTGAAGTTTTTATTATTATCGTTTGTTCACTATATCTAGGGTTTATAATTGATTTCTTGATACTATTATATACGATGTTCCACTAGACACTTCGAGAAAAGAAGGAACTTAAACTTTCGTGTTGCTTTTCAAGTGTACAGTTGGATTATTCTATTGATCAGTTTAATGCTAGTATTGAATTATGAGATAAATAATTGTCCATCAACTCGTACACAATTAGAAATCGTGAGAACTTTCAGAGGGATTTTGTGGAGCAATCGCGTGTGAAGACAACACTAGTAAGCAGAACCTTGCGCTAAGAGTTCTGATGCTAGGATCGACCTAAATTAACAAAACTTAAATGCATTTGATTGGTTTACACTTTGAGTGTGCTACTACTTGGTGAATCAGTTGGATAAAATCTGGTGTTCGAGCGCTTCGGCATTCAGTGATACAAAGAGTTTTAGGGGATAACACTGTGGTAGCTGCTATTGTACGGTTGGTGATGAATGATTCTGATGAAAGATAAATAAGTTTATTGATTCAGTCAACGTTTGGTAACAACGAATGATTCCCTAATCATATTTCTTTCTTATTATTTTATTCTTATTATTTTAGTTTATTAATTTACAAAACCCCTTTTAGTATTTACTCTAGTTTTGCTAATCTAAATAACATATCATTTATACAATTCTCAGTGGGAACGATCCTTACTACAGTTATATTACTAGTTAGTTAGTGGGAAATAAATTGATTAATTTGTTACACTTATGACACACATCAAATTTTGGCGCCGCTGCCGGGGAGAAGTGCTTAATTGATTTATTATTTGTTTTAGCTTGCTTTGTTAGTTTAGAATATTTTCACGTTATTCTTTAGTGTTTTTCAGATTTTTAGGTTTTCGTAGTGTTAACAACTCGTTGAAGGTGTTCAAATCTTGTTAAAAGCGGGAGGTAAATTCTGAAAACAGGTTGTAAGTATCACTTTTAGTTATTTTTATTTTAGGTTTTAGTAGT
>JAJJMC010021917.1:191060-209289 GCA_023531435.1 Papaver californicum | reverse complement strand
GGTATAAGGAGGCGGCAGATAAGAAACGCAGAGTTGTGGATTTTGCAGTAGGAGATTTTGTGTGGGCAATATTGACAAAGGATCGTTTTCCAGTTGGCGAGTATAACAAACTGAAGCCGCGTAAAATTGGTCCCTTAGAAATTATCGCGAAGATTAATCCTAATGCCTACAAATTAAAGCTTCCAAGTCACATCCAGACTTCTGATGTTTTTAATGTCAAACACTTGGTGCCGTATAATAGTGATAATTCTGATATTGACCAAGAAAATTCGAGGGCGAATTTCTCTCAACCCCGGGAGAATGATGCAGATGAGCAGGCTATAGCCTATTTGGAGGCTAAAGACCCGAGTGTCGTAGTTTAGCTCAAGAGGGGTCCATTTTGATTGGAAACAGGCCAACGATCAAGACATGCCACTTCGTCGCATGGTCTTCAAATTTTAACCAAATTTCATCTTTTAGGGTTTCAAACAGGCGTTTTTGCTATTTTAGGAAAGTTTTTGTTTTGTTAATAACTTCTTCGTGAGAAGTCCGTTTGGGCCGTTTACGGCAAATAGTCTTATTTTATGAGTACTTTCATTATTTTTGGTCGATCAAAATTTTCCAAAAATAGTAATTAGGGTTTGAGTCAGGTTAGGTTTTTTTTCCATCCTTTCTTGACTAGCAAGTTAGGGTTTTTCCCCAAGTCTATAAAAGAGTCATCCATATATTGTTTTAAACAATTAAATTTGATTAATAAGAATTATTTTCGTAAACTTGTTCAAGTTTAATTGATTATTATTTAAAGTCAGGAAATCGAAGTCTAAATAATTATCGTTGTTCATAGTCGATATTCCTAAGAATATTTGAAGTCTGAACAAAACCTTTCTTTTTTTTATTTTATTTATTATCCGCTGCATCACTCCCCCTTGGCCTGGTGGCGATTGGATTTGGGATGATTACGAGTTGCTTGTTACGGTCTCCCTTTCGTCGATGCCCGTTCACCTCAGATGCTTCTTCCTGTTCTGACAATCGGGTCTCGAGCCGTTGTTGAGAATCATTAGCCTCCTTTATCAGCCGTTCCTTCAATATCTGGTTCTCATCTACTAAATAATGCGTATCTTCTTAATACTCTTTTTGTCCTTTATATGCTTCCTTCATCATCACCGCCATCTGAATAGTTTCATTTGACTTGTTCAAATTTGCTAGGTTTTGAGCGTGCCGATCAGCGGCTCTGGCTTCTGCACGGGCTGCGGCAATGACTGCTTCCCTATATGCTTTCTCCAATCTTACGGTGGCCTTGGCTTCTACTGCTGCTATCGCTGCTTCTGCTGCTACGCTATGTGAGGCTTCATCTCAATAGTCTTGATTATTAGAAGGTTTGTATCTTCAAGATGATTCCTCTGCTTTGTGCGTATTTCTTCTAATACTTCTGTGTATGAGAGGCGTTCGAAGACTCCTTCTAGTGTAAGGTTCCGATTTCCGGGCTCCATTGGAGGATGCACCCCAATGAGCAACATTCCTAAAGTTTCTTCAGTCTGCTCGAGATTTTCATGATGCTCGGCTACTCTTGACGTTCCAAGAGCCTTTGCTACCTTCTCTCCCAAGACTTTTGTTTCCAGGGAATTGGCGGCCGTTGCTTTAGCTGCTGCTGCTCTAGCTTCCCGTTCTTGAACGACCTTTTCTATGGCTGCTTCAAGCTTATATCTAGCCTTCTTCTCGGCGGTATCGTTTTGAATATCTGGTGGCCTGCTCTGTCTCTTTGTTTGTTCTCTTGAGATGGCACGTGTGTTGGGTTTTAAAGTCTGCGGCTTCCCGTTCTTGGACTTCCCATCTTATTATTGATTATGCAAAAAAAAAAAAACAAGATAACCAAAGAAAAGACTCTGTGCTATTTTCAGAAGGGCAAAAAATGAGACAAAAATAGTTTTTCTACAAGACTTAAAGGAAAAGCCTCCGAGATCCGTTTTTCAAATACATTTTCTGTTTGCAATCTTTGTATGCTAAACATCCAACATCAAAGTGTGGTTGGAGTACTAGAAAGTAATTCTCTTCACTTTACTTATTTCCATACTTTAAGTTTTGGATTTGATGAAGATATGACACCATGCGTCGATTATTTTTCAAGACAAATAATTTGAACTTAATGGTGTAGCTACCTGATACTATTTATGAAGTTCATGTAGCTTTTCCTTCGTGATACCCACGATTGTTCTTAATACAACATCAATAACTTCAATTTTTGTTCTTCACAATGAGCACAAATCCGAAAGATTAAACTTAAAGCGTTTTCTTGAAATCAAAATAAAACTGTTTTAAAACGTTTTTAAAAGGAAGATAAATCTTTTACCAACAAATCTACCTGTTTCTAGTGCCAAACTGTAACCGCTAAAAACCCAACTAGTGGATCTAGCTTAACTCATTTACATAAACATGATTAATGACATGATATCGAATAATGTAAATGACTGAAATATGAAGTGCAAATAACGTAAATGACACAATGGATTTAACGTAATTTAGTCGAAGCCTACATCCACGGGGTAATGTGTTTGATATCTTACTATTGAATCTTTGTGGTTACAATGTGAGTTAGAATCTTAAGGTAAGTAGATTTGAGTACAAGGTAAATATTCTCTCTCTAATCCTACTTTACTCTCCTGAAAAGCTCCAACCCCTTCTTCAATATTCAAGCTTCCTATTCATAGAACTTTAACATGCCCACCTTTCGCTTATTTAATCATTGAGACCGGGAGTCGGGTGCCGTATCTTGGAGATTTGCGTTCTTTGCTTGTGTTGTCTACTTTATTGGATTCCTGCCATGTATATGATATGGTTAGGTGGGAACATTAAATGCTGAGTAGAATTTTTCATATGCGCAAAGACTCTCTCCAGATGTCCTTTCCCATCATCTATCTGTGCCTGCATGCAACCGTTCATCCTTTCAGTCTTGGGATTGGGTAAACCAAAGTACGAGTTGTTTCAGTATTTCGCGTATGAAAAGAGTAAGCTTCACCTATCTTGAGATCATGCCACGTGTATGGTGTAAATTATGCAGTTACACATTCATTATTGGAATAAAAGTCGATTCAAAACCCTAGAAGAACCAAATTAGATCAAACATGAAGTTATTTTCTTAAGATTTTTTTTTCTTACTTCAGCATTTCTAGTTTGAGTCCTGATGTTGGGTTAGGAATTAAATGCACTTGATCGAGCTTTATTAACATATAATCCTTCGAGCTCTAAAATAGATTCGATTACAATAACCTTGAATATTGTTAATCAATTTTCTTTATTTTGAATCAACTAATATTGGCTAAGGTTTATCGAATTGCGAACTTTTAATTTCTATTTTGTATTTTCTAATCTGATGTTAATGATTTATGTTTGAAGGGTGAGGAGATTCATTAATTTTGATATTCAAAGTCTTAAACCTTGAATATTTTACTTTCCACATCTTCTAAACATCGTACATGTATAAAATTTGACATTTTTTCTTTTATGCATTACAATTATTAAGAGGTTTACAAATACTAAAGCTCAGAATCAAAATATACGAAGATATTTTTTTAATTTATAATATATGGGTTTTTGATTTTTAATTGATTTATGGTGTTTTTGCAGGGACCAAATTGCTTGACATATGGAGGCTATTTATGATCCAATGTCATCTGGTGGGTCTATTCAAAGTTTGCCTGAACATTCATTTGAGAATAAAAGAGCATCTTCTGATTCTATTAACATTAGGTATGTTTCCAATTTCATATATATTTTTATATTATAATCTTAGTAGAGGTTGTTGTAGAAAATATGGAGAGTAATTCATCTCTTTGTTTAGTTTTAGATGCAAGGACCTAATGTTTGGGGTCGAGCAATATCATTGGTTGCCAATAAGACAAGATAATTGCCTGCCGACAATATGGGTTGCTACGGATTAGTCAGACTCGGTTCCAGATTCATCAAATCACATTGGTAATCGAGGCTACCATCCTTTTAAACAACTTATAGTCAACGAAATAAAAAAAGGAAACTTTGCCTATTCCTACGGAAATATCAAGGACAACCGCTGAGGTGAGCACTGAGCTTTTATTTTAGACCTGAAATGTCTAAAATGCTTGAAGTTTGAAGTTCTACATGTACATATCAGACACAAAAGCATAATACTACCTCCATCCTCCGTATAAAGACGGAGTCTACAATTTCAAGGTAGAGTGAGATAAAGGTTAAAACAAAAAATATATAAATATTTAAGAAATCAAAATAATTTTTTAACATAAGAGATTTTTTAAATTCCAACTTTATATAAAGGACGAGGGAATAGTAATAATTTTTATCTCTCTTTTTGAAATTCATGTATATCTCCCCGTTATTAGTTGCCGTTATAAATAATTAATGAGTAACATGTAGTCGAGTTCCATAATTTTTTTTAAAACACGATTCATTTTAATTGGTTGTATAACCCAAGACTCGTACTTACCCCATTTAGTTGAGCTACAATACTAAAAATCAGTATTTTAATACATATGCCTTAATTTTTTGAATTATGGTGATAAAAGGTAAAATTGGATTCTACTCGTTTATTCAGTAATTGGCACGATACATTGAACTATATGGTGATAAGTGGCAAGGTATCTAATGGCCTCCCATATGTTGATTTAATTTTATATTTAAATTTTTTGGCCTTCAAACTTTCATTTAGGGAAGACCATATTCAGGGTGTAAACTAACTCATACTTATAGTACATTTTCCTGCTTGAACACCCAAATTGTCCATAATTGATACTTTGCAAAGAATTTTATGTAATTATGCTGCCTCTTTATTTTGATCGATTTGTTATTGTTTCGTTTATATATTTAGGTTTTATGTTTGGTTGAGAAAAACAAGTATAAAAAATCATTGATATCTTCACGTCATCTATTACAAGGTAACTACAGTTCTCATCTTTGTACTACAATTTTGTTTTGATTTTTTATTTTATCATATTAGTGTGGACTGTGAATAAACAAAGTTCTTTTTAAACCTTGATATATTACACATAACCCTAACCTAGAATTTTTCTCATTGATACTACTTTTGATCCATCTATAATAATTGCTGGGTGGGCTATTTCGATATTGGTAGTTGTCTTCAAATATAATGTTGGTAAGTGTGGCAGAGTCTGTATATACTTAACTTAATATTCAAATATAGTGTTGTTTGATGTAATGGATTGATATCTGTTTGTATAGTGTAATTAGGGATTTAAGTAATTATGGGATGGAAATAACAAATTTTTGGGTTTTTGAATTGATTAGTTTTTGTATTTTTTTATAAGCTCAAGAGTGGAATAATTAGATGTCATTTTGGATATAAGATAAGATATCGAATGATGTGTTTGGTTAACCTGGTAATGAAGTGCCCATTTAGGATGCATATAGAGTATGACCGACGACATGCTCATTATAATTCGAGGCTTGGATACGGAAGTGCGGCTAGAGTTGGGTGTTGGCTAGGAGGGTACATTTCGTAAGCTATTAGAAGAATTTTGTGGGTGCAACAGTCTTTTATAATTTTAATTGAATTCCTCTTGCCGAATTTAAACCTTTGAGTTATATGGGGTTTTAGGAACATAAATTATGTAGAAGAACAAATACAGGTTATGATATGTGCTTATTTTCTCTCTTATTTTCTTTTGTTTATATGTTTTTTCAGATTAGTGATCTGCATGATATCATCTAATTTTTAATTGATTATGCAAACAGACGTTCTAGAACGCTGATGGAAATCAGGAAGGGTAGATTAATTATAAAGCTGAATGGCTTAATTTCATATCACGAAGTTCATCACTAATTAAGATTATGATGATTCTGACTTATCTAAGGTAATTCTATAGCTAGGAATCTCAAATGAGTTTTTATCATTGTCTACTAAACAATGTTTTGCAGATCATGTATATATATGCACACCAATTTATGACATGTGACAAAACCTAATACACTTCATCTCCTTTTAGATTTTATAGGGATATAAAAAAGACATTCCCAAGTTTTGTGCTTAACTCAGAAGTCGAAGACATAACAACTTGATGAGTAATTTTATGCTTAATGTGCTCCTATATATTCTCCTCAGAGTGACCAGAAAGAAATAATCCATGTGGAGCTCTCTGTGGTTGTTTGGTAAGCAATTTTCATCAGTAAAAAGCCGTTGGGGCCCCCACTGGACGATTCCCTATATGAGATGATGGAAATCATAAAGACATTTTTTACTCTGGAAGTTTGAATATTGGGCGAGTCATACTCTTATATAATGGTAGAGATTGACTTCAAATCCTTCATTCGAGTGAGTCTTACATCTCTATACTTCTTTATTATTTTGAGTTAGTTAGTAGTTTTAATGATAGAAAGGAAAACCACTGCAATTAGGTCGTTTGCTAACGTAAACTCACTGTTTCTAGGTTCGAATGATGTTATCACCTAGAATGTTTGCCAATTTATTTCAAGTTAGGTCTTTGTTATGACTATTTGGTTTTGAGGATGTTGTTAAGACTTAGAAATCAACCAAAGCTCTAACGAGTTGTATCAGACTTTGCATTTTTCTTTGTTTAATGATGCATATTTTGTCCCACTTACCTTCATAATTCATGTTTGATTCATCTTGCTTATTTTGACCATCAACTGTGGAAGTAGTTATTTGCATGTTTATTTGTTGATGAGCTGATGTAAGAACGAATCAACACGAATTGCAATTTTTCATTTTTTTGTACACTCTTTCCATGTGGAGGACTATATTTGGGTTCTTGTGAAAAGAGGCCTTTTACTTCCGTTTACTCTAACCAGTTTTTGTTTTTACTAAATAGATATTGTGTTATTGTTAAAGGTAGTTGAATTACAAGGTTTATGTATAAACACTAATTCATAAATGCTGAAAATTTGTCATTGCGTAAACACTAATTCATAAACGCTGAGAGTCTATCATTCCATACATTTTTTGGGTGTGATTCATAAATGTTGTTTCATTTTGGATGAAATTGGTTGGTTTAATAACAAATGTTGCACCTTTAGTTGTTTTTCGACGGTTCTACACTAAGCATGTACGCATCTTACTAATGATTGTTATTGGGACGTGTTTTTGTTCTCCATTACTCTACCTCAATGGTTGTTAGAGGAAAGAAACTGTTGTCATTTTCAGAGAAATAAATTCTGAGGTACCCGTGTGTAAAAACTATTGGATAAGTAACAAGCTATGATGAGATGAGAAATACTGGAACAAAGTCTTTTGAAAACGTTGAAATGACAGCTGCAAAATCTTTAAAGTTTAAACCTGACAACAATAATGCATGACCAACACGTGGGTTGCGGGAAAGTAAGGCACACTGCACAAAACAAATAACCTCACTGCCTGACCGACACGTAGGTTGCGGGAAAGTAAAGTGCACTAATTAAGACAGACGACTTTAATTTCTCGACTGACAACAGGTTGCGAGAAAGCATGACACAATAAAGAGTAATAATTAATATTGATGCATGACTGACACGTATCGATTTTGCAAACAGCTAAACGCAAAGAACTAAAGCATGACGATTCACTTTAAAGAACTACGTGTCAAACATGTTATGATTCAAGTTAGATCGCAACAACCATCTTAATCCCAAAAACAATAACATAATTACAAGACCGCAGAATAGCCGCGGGATAACCAGTAAGAAATTATAAGAAGCAAGCAATACGCATGTTAAGATTTGCGGGAAGAATAATTAGGCCTTGCGGAAACCGCAAATAAACTTTGCGGAACTATACATAGCAGCAAGAATGGATAAGAATAAATAGGTGGAAAGGAAGATTGGCGGGACCCATCAATTTGGCTATAAATACCAAGCTCATAAACATGAGAAGGGGTTGGAAAATTGAAAGAGAAATTATACTGAAGACATTGAAGTGATAACAAAGATCTTAGGTATGAAATTTATGTAATTATTTAGTTCATTTGATTCATGATTAACATGATTATGATTTATATGAATTTATCACATTGGAATAGATGATTCCTCTTCTCTTTTCTTCTATATTGAAGGAAATTTGATCATACTAATGAATCCAATTATTTTACTTGTGGACGTAGACAGTTTAACTGTTGAACCACGTTAAATATTTGTGTTATTTCATTTCTTGTATTGATTAATTATCAATGTATTGTGAAACGATTTAATTTAAGATATCATACTTCACTTTGTTTTATTTACTTTTGGTTGTGATCAAAAGTTTGCCAGATTTTTGGTAATCACAATTTGGCGTTAGAAACAGGGAACGAGAAAAGAATTTACTCTACCTGTCAAAATTTTTGTTAGAATTTTGAGTCATTTTCTGTTTGAAAATTTTTCTTTTTAAGATGTAACAATTTAGGTTCATATGGAAAAAATTGTATATATGGTTCTATTCTAAACAAATCATTGGATGAATATATAAATTTGGTCGATACGATCATGTTCTTTATTTTTGTTATCTTATGCTTTCTATAAATGAAAATTTACAAAGGAATTTCTTCAAATCGTTAGTTTGAAAACTTAGTCCAAATTTTTTATCAAACAATATGTTATTTTTATCAAGCTCTTGATTTTTTGCATTCAAACGAATTTCTGATACCTGCAAAGGTCAGTGAAGTAAGTTTTCATTCTGTGTTTGAGATGGGTAATAATATGTTTCTATATTTATTTGGTAAACTAGAAAGTTATCTGTTTTGTGTATGGTATGTTAAAACTATGTGTAATATTTTCTTTCAATCAAATTATATTGCCAATTCATTAAGAATGATAAAACATCTTGAAATACATAATTTATTATCTGAGCTCTTTTAGAATACTGGAAAAGAAATCTCTATAGCAACACAAGTTTGAGCTAATAAGAAATCGCAACATCTCAAAAGTATTCACACAAATGAGGACAGTGTCACATAAAAGCATGCAAGATCAAGAGGAAAATTCAGGAAATCAAGGCAGTAATGCTATAGGGGCTCCACAACAAAGGGAAATGGCGAGAAAGTTACAAGAGCAACAACCCAGTAATGATTACATAAATAATTCTAAAGGCCACGCAACTAGTCGTTCATATGAAGAAAAATCTCAAAACAGTATTGACCACATTCAACAATTAATGGAAGAAATAGATGAGATGCGCAAGGAACAACGAGCTTGTGCGGAACAAATTGCACTGCTGACCAGAGAAAATCAAGCACTTAAAGAAAGAGTCCAGCATGGTGCGGAGCCATCTACAACTAGAATAACAGGGGAAAGAAGCAAGCTCCAGTAGACCCGCAGGAAGAAGGGTAAAAATTAACAAAGATCAAAGAGTAATGGTGGTGGAACCCCTGCGCCTGCGGAATGACCCAGACATATATAATTTTGATATATCAAGGTTGCAGAATGACAGGTGGCAAAAATGCTATGAGGACATGGAACTAATGCGAGAAGAAATAAAGAATTTGAAGAATAAAAAGGGTGGAAGATTAGAAGAAGTGTTAAAAGAGGAAAGACGAACACCATTGGCCCCACACTTGGCATACACATCAATACCACATGAATGTAGTATTCCTAACTTTGAATGCTACAATGGGATAAATGACCCAACAACTCATTTGAAATATTACAATCGCATCATGACACGTTGGGAGCAAGATGACGGTTTTATGTGCCGGTTTTTTCCTTCGAGTTTGAAAGAAATAGCTTTGGCGTGGTACGACAATTTACCCGAAGGGTCGATGAATTCTTACACATAGTTGACCCACAAGTTCTTAGAAGCATACATGTACAACCGGCCTGCAGATGCAGGGATGGACAAGTTATACTCACTTGCCTCATCAACAGAAGAAACCATCCGTGGTTATACAGATCGATGACAAACAATTTGTCAAGCAATTGGGGATGTGACCCAAGAAGTCGCAATCAATAATTATAAGTGGGGAATAGCCAATCGAGAAAGCCAACTCTTTGTTGATATCCATAATACAAATCCAAAAAGTAAAGGAGATCTAAGAGATATCATTGAAAAATATGAAAGATTACAGGATATCCAGAGGCAAACTCCGAGAATAATATCTCAAGGAAATGCAAGGAGAGCCAATTCTATAGATCCATCATCCGGATTCGGGAAGAGGCTTGCGGGAAAAATTCCAAACAATGAATCAAAGCGAGCTAAGATAAATGAGAGAAAAAAAATTTATCCAACAATTTGAAGAGAGGATTTTTACTAAACTCAATACTCATTATTCAGAGATTTTGAATACAATAAAGAACAAACAAGATTTTCAGTGGCTGCGATCAAAAGAGCAACAACCCGAACATACACAGAATTCCAAGGAATATTGTGAATACCATTGCTATCGGGGTCATTCCACAAACCGATGCAGGAATTTAATAATGCAAGTACAATGGTTGATCGATGCGGGGGAGTTAAAGGAATTCATTCAATCAACTGATCCCCTACCAAGGTCTAATAAGGGAAAAGCTGTTGATATTCCTCAAAATAACCAAACTATAAACATGATCACATATTCTGAATCAGGTCAATCGTCCATGAATGCAGCCATCAATAAAAAGCTACATAAAAGGATTCGTAGTCATGAAGTGTTCAAGGTTGCTGGAAGAGTACTGAAATATGGGAAGAATGGATGGCATCCCCGATAACTTTTTCTACAGACGAGGTGGACCAAGAGATTGAAATGCACAATGATCCTTTAGTACTTACACTGCCAGTATCCAGATGGAATGTCAGGAAGATCCTTATGGATGGGGGCAGTTCTCTTAATGTTTTGTTTTATGATACCTTTCAGAAGATGGGGTTAAAAGATGATCATCTAATGCCTTCATGCTACACAATTTATGGGTTTAACGGATTAGCTTCAAAATCGAAAGGGGAAATCTTGCTTGACGTTGCAGCGGGCCCGATAAGTATTCTGACAAAATTCAGTATAGTGGAGGCTACATCTCCGTACAATGCTATCAGTCAATAATTGATTCATTCACATGTATATATGACCCACTATATTTTTTTCTTCTGAAACTTCAATAATTGATTCATTCACAGTGAAGAACACCATTAATAAGCACCCCGTGAAGACTTCATGTGCTGATACATGAGTAATCAACAACAAAATCATTTTAACTTTTGTAATAATGATTGGAGCAGTACGGTAATGATCAAATGGTGTATAAAAAGGTTTAGTTGAGTCATAAATGTTGTTAGGAAAGTTGGGTCGATCTCAGGAAGTTAAAAAGATCGAAAAAAATCAAATCAGAATTATTTTTTCTGCTGCTGATGAAGAAGACGAAGAACAGAGAAAAGGTAATGGTTTCTTCAACCAATTAGCAACGTTGTTCTTCAGCTTTACAACGTTTATCTTCAGCTGCAACGGTTTCTTCAACCAATTAGCAACGTTGTTCTTCAGCTTTGCAACGTTTATTTTCAGCTGCAACGGTTTCTTCAACAATCAGCAACGTTTATTTTCAGCTTTGCAACTTTTATCTTCAGCTTTATTGTAGTTAATTTGCAACACCAAAAAAACGTAGCAGATTTCCTGTTTTGTTATTTTTAGTTTTTTTTCTTCTTCTCAAGCATTTTTGATCCATGTACCATTTTTTTGAGAGTGTTTTGAGCATGATGATACTAGTTTCATACTAGTATAACATGGATGAAAACAAATTCAAGCTAGGATGCAACTAGATTCATCCTAACTATTATTCGAATATTTTTATTTTCTTAGTTTAAAACAGGATGGAACCAGTTTCATCCAAGTTATTTTTTGAATAAATTTTTCTATTTTATTTTAATTCAGGATGCAACCAGTTTCATCCTAGCTATTTTCTTTCGATTTTTTTTTTCCGAATTTACTATAAACAATGGATCTTGTTTTGAAGAGAATTTAAAATCCTTTCAAAAAATATTAAGTTTTATTAAAATCGGATATATATTTTGAGAGTTATGAGTGTTTTTGTGATTTGTTTTTAAATTGGAGAGAGAAAGGATAAAAAAGAAATAAAATTAAAAGTGAGGATATAATTGTCTAAATTCTTTTGTGACCATTTCACCCATCCCTAATTTTTACAAGTCCATTAGAACCATAAATTAGGGAATCTTGGGCAATAGACCCATTTTCCGTTGAAAATTCTGATCGTACTCGTTGAAGAAGAAAAATTATTATGCGAAAATTAATCAATAGGGAGTGAAATACTGAAATCAATTCAACCACTTTAAGATATAATGTCTCTCATGTGAGGTATATATTTTGACTAACAATGTTTACTAATTTAGGCAGATAATATTAATTATTGACATAGATACAGTTAACGTAAACGGTGTCGATGGTGTTCTTGGATCTTACCAATAGTTTACGAAATAGTTTCTTGATTTAGTCAATTTCATTGAAAAATAAGTTTCAGAAAGTAAAAAAAAATCAGAAAAAATATAAGATAATGTGAATGAAAAAAAATCGTTAAAATAAACAAAAACCAAATAAGATTACTTAAACAATCACTAGTAAAAACTTACAGCATTTTAAGAGTAAAAATTAATTTTGGTCACTGGCTCACATGACCGAAAATCCATTTGTTCTCTTTAAATTTTTAATGAAGATTGCTAGCAATGCAATGAACTCTTTTTTATCTTCATCTTATAAATAATATACATGTTTTAAGGTGAAAATAAATATACCGTAAAGAATATTTTCAAGTAGATTCGAGAGATCGAGCTCGAACAAGATGAGCCTAAACTAAGAAATGACCGTTCACATCTTACTTTGATCACAAAGGTGGAGAAGATTGGGTAGGTCTTAGGGAAGGGAAGCAAAGAAGGTTGAAAAATATCAGTGTGTGAAAAACAAAGGGTTATCTCTGAAATGAATCGCTAATTCTGAAATTAATCACTAATTCTGTCTTGTTATCTTTTATAGTTCTGAGAAGACACATTGATTTCTCGTAAGTGGTGGAAGTTATATAAGAAATGGAGGAGTAACGATTATGGAGATTGTAGTGGAGTCATGTCCGAAAAGCAAGGAAGACTTGTATGATCACTACTCCTCATTCTCTCAACTGTCTTGTAACTGTCCCACTACTTGTTACTTTCTTGTTCGTGGATAGGTTGCCACAATGCACGATTATCGAAGAACGCCAGACCAATACCCCAATGAGAATCCCCCTATGTGTTGTATTTGATATATCGTGGAAATAGTAGAGTCGTGGACTGTCACTTTTGATTAGGTCAAGTCAAGTCAATGACTTGCTAAGTAGGTGAGGCAAGTTGCGCAACTCACTAGATTGATAATCAGACTGCTTAGTGTCGAGTCTGGTACAGTGGTCATGTACTAGCTTAGGAGTAACATGGTATATTTAATGGCTAAGTATTAGCTTAGTAGTGACTGAGCATAAACCTGGAAAATATTTGAAGCCAATATTGTAGAGAGCTTCTTAAGCAAGAAGACTTATTAATCATATGAGATTGGTGTTGACATCAGGCCAGTATTGAAAAGAATAGCGTATTTCTATGAGTAGCTAGCAAAGCTAGCACTAACTTCTTAGCGTGAACAGTAATGTGCTAGCTTTTTTAGGCATAAAAGCTATATTATGTTAGGGCTAGGAAGCTAGTGCCAAGGACGTTTGGAGTTAGCACTTCTCAAAGAAGCCAGCTAGGTCAAGAAAAGTTAGCTCCAATTTGCTAGCGCCAATGCGCTTGTAGCCAAGGGCACTTGCGCTAAGTCACTTTGCCAAGGACGCTGCCTAAATTGGGACGCACTTGCCAAGGATATGCTAGCCAAGGCCGCATCAGGATAGGGGCACATCAGGCTAGAAACTGCTAAGCCAATGACGCATCAGGCTAGGGACGCACCAGACTAAGGACACGCTAAGCATAATCGCTAGTACTCGAGGAAGCATCATCCAAAGACGCCCTAGGCGTAAGCGCTAGTACTCGAGGACGCATCACCTAGGGACGCGTTAGGCCAAGAACTCACTATCTAGGGATGCACTAAGGAAATTGGCGGTTTTAACGCTAGGGTGATGCTCTAAGGTGGGGAACTAGCGCCAATGTGGTGTTAAGCCAAGCGGCTGGTACTATCCTGGCGCTAATGGGAGAAAAGGCTAAGGTTAGCCTATCTCAGAGGAACAATGCGTCTTTTAAGGCAGTGCTTCTTGTTTGTGGCGCGTCCAAGAGGAGTGGCTCATAATTCGTGGCTTATATTTGAGTAAAGTGCTAAAGTAGCATATTTAAGCTCAGAAGAGCAATTTGAGGAGTGTTCGTTGCAAACGAAGCATTAGGCTAGAGTGTATTTTGGGTTTAAGCATTAGTTATTCCCGAATTCGATAGATGGTACCGGAACACCGATGCGCACTCGAGACAAGTTCAAGAAATTCAACTGTGGAATCTATGCGACTTAGTTCGATATGACATAAATTATGAGTATTGAGGAGGCTGCGAGGCCAGTTTAGAATATTTGTAGAGAATCTGTATCCTTAATTCGCTTGCGGAATATAAGTAGAGATACATTATTCCGTGTTTTGTTATAGAGATAGACATATGCACATAAATACACACATATCCTTTTATGTTCTTGTTGATTGGCAGAGGGAAATTTTATAATTCTAGCCTTTGTCAAAAACTCACCATCTACAATACCCTTCTCACGGTTCATGCATTTTACATCTATTATAGATCATACACGTCACACGCTATGGCCAATAATATCACAACTCACACACAGTGTTTCGACAAAATATTACCTAACGATATTTGTAAAACAATTTTATTAAGAAAGTAAAATCATTGTTTTACGTGGTAGCCAAAGGCGAGTAAATGTCCCCCAAGAACTAGTAAAATTTGGAAACATTTAGAGGAAACAAATTAGTATAGAAGTTAATAGGAAATCACGTTTAGTCCTATTTTTGTTGGACTTTAGATTCTTTAGTCCTGCCCCTCAAAGCCTAGTCTTAGGAGATCCAAACTTTCCTAATTTGAGACGAGTCAGTTCTTTAATGAATGATTTAGTCCCAAGTCAAGGTTCCAAAAACGGGTCATAGGTCGGGTCACGGACTATGGTCGTGACTGTTGTAACTCGTTTTAGCGGCTGTGAGCACATTTTGGGATAAAAACGCGTTATTTATGAAAAAAACGCGTTTCTTGCGGGTTTTTTAAATAAGGAGTGTGATAATGTTTAAATAGAAAAATAAATAAATTATGATCTGAATTTCCTATCTAACGGTTTTAACATGCGTGAAAACGGTTATAACGGGTCTAAATAACGTTGTTATTACGTTTTTTTTTACTATTTGTTTATTTAGTAGGTTTGACGATTCTTAATTATAATTTTTAATCTTTTACTTTAATAATAAAATATTAGATAAAAAATATTATATTCCTTTTTTTCTGAAGAACGGGTTTAACGGGTGTGAAAAAGAAACGGTCTCAAAAAATTATGTTAAAATGTTATTTAGAAGAAAAAAAAACGTAAAACTGAATTTTAGAAAAACGGTTATAAGAATCTAAATAAAACCGTTTTTTTTTTCTATTTATCGACGTTATCTAGACATGGGTATCGGTGACCCTCACGGGCACGCTACATAGGCGTGACCGTCTTAACGACAGTTTTCTCGAAAAAACGGTCGTTTTTCAAACCTTGATCCAAAGTAAACTTTTTTGGTGACAGATACCCATCAAATGAATGTGATATTTCTTCTTCACAACTCATTTTTATTTTCTTGGTTTCTTATGTTGAAAGAGCTCTCATCTGCTTTCGTTGAAGACGACAATACAAGTTCCCGACAAAATTTCATCTCAAATTTGTTACTTGATTAATTATCAGATTTAGATCATTTTACACGTCTCTACTTCCTGCCATCTCTCTCAGAGAACCTCTAAAAGAAGATCTCAAAACTATGATTTCATCTAAATCTTATTTTAAATTCATTAAATTTTAAATGAGCATTTTGTTTTTAACATTTTCTCAAATCTTATTACATTTTTTTTATGATGCTTTCAGGTATTCTTTTTGTTTTGATTGGTTATCATATGCTATTCTGATCAGGAAATTGTGTTTAAGTTCCCGAATCCATTAGATATATAACATGTTTTTGGAGATTCTTGATTTGTATGAGATCTATTCGAGGTTTATTGAAGTTTGTTGATAATTCTTTAGTTTTGGTTGTTCATCGTCTAATAATCATGCATTGGGACTTAATTTCTTATATACATATTCGAAGGAGTTATTATAAGACAAGAATCATAGGTTATCATTCACCAAGCTTTTTAGTTGTTTATTTTTATTTATTTTTCCTTTGCTTGATGACAATTTTTTGCTACAATTTCTCATGAAATCATAATGGCCATGAATTGTATCATGGTTATGTTCATATCCTTCATTTTTTTTATTTTGTAGTGGTGTTGAATTTCTTGGGAAATTAAGATCGTCAAGTACCGAAGTTTATTTGTACGATACTTTTATTTCAGGAATGCTTAATATGCTCCTAGGTACATACGTTAATAAAACTCAGTTGGATTTTTAAAAAAATGCTCAACATAGTGGGAAGGCATTGATAAACATTAATAAATGAAGATAATAGAGCAAAAATTGAAGCTGGCAATTAGAGCTTGAGTATGATCCTTTTAGTTTACAATCAATCTTAGATGATGTTTTGTCTTTATTTTGTTGAAAGTCTAGGGACAAGTTTATTAGGTGAGGCTAACTTTTCAGTGACTCTTGCTTCTATTGATAAGAACTTATTGCTTTCACATTTGCACTTCAATATATTTCCTCAAGCTACTCTATCAGTTCTTATATGTTTATTGACTTCCTCGTTAATGTTTCATTGGCATGTTGGACCTGATTGTTTTTTTGGCTAAATATCCTTGAATGTTGGGATCTTTTTCATATAACTACTACATAATCAATTGAAGAAATGTATCTTGTTGTGTTTGTTACTGATATTGTTCCTGACATTTTGGTCGGTAAACCAGGAAGATTCAAACATATTATTACAAATTTTTATGGGGAACTCTGTAAAAGTAAGTTCTCGTTCATTACATCATATTTGAGACTATTTTTTTTCTCTCAATAATGTGGATTTGTTCCATGCTTTGTGAGAGTTTACGTATTTGGTGCATGAGTGTAATACTCATAAAAATTAGATATGCATTTTTAGGATGTTGATTTGTTTTTGAATAAATAAAGTGCACATAATTATACACATGCTGATTATTAATGTGTACAACATACTGATTATTAATGTGCACATAGTTGTACACATACTGATTATATTAGTTACACTGATTTTATATGTATTAAATTTAGGGATCCATAATCCCAAAATGATAGAGCGCCCAAGCCTATCACAAGTTTTGCGGAGGTTGATGGTTCAAATCCATATGAATTTCCATGTTACTTTATACAATATGGGTAGGTGACTACATACTGATGCACCAGTGTAATTCCCATGAAATAGATTTGTTTGTTGGTGAATATGATGGATTTGTTCCATGATTTGTAGGGGTGTATATATTAGTGCACCAGTGTAAATTCTCTGAAAAATAGGTCTGCGTGTGGGTACGAATGATCGATTTAATGCATGTTTTGTAGGTGTATACATATTTTTACACCAGTGTATTTTTCCATGAAAAATAGGTTTGCGTATGTGTATGAATGATCGATTTAATGCATGTTTTATAGGTGCGTACATATTGGTCCACCTGTGTAATTCCCATGAAAAATTAGGTTTGTGTGTGGTTATGAATGATCGGTTTTATGCATATTTTGTAGGGGTATAAATATTGGTGCACCAGTGTAATTCCCACAGAAAATTAGGTTTATAATTAGTAATTAATGATCGACTTTATGCATGTTTTGCAGGGGTGTACATATTGGTCCACTGATAAGCACGTAAGTGCTACACATTGTGCCCATATTTATATCAGATAAGACTCTATTTATGGCTAATATTATTATTTTAGATATTTTTGTAGGAATTACAAGTAAATTCGGTCACCGAAGGATATATGGCTAATTATACGCTAAAATGGCATTCAAGAAGAAAACACTGTTGTTCACGGTACAAGATGGAGAGAATTAAATCTTTCATTGGCGTGTTGCCACTTATTCAACGTCACAGCCAGCATATTGAGAAGGGAAACAAGAGTTGTGTTTGTTCGCTAGGGAAAGATGTGGATCCCACTAGAGCCTAAGAAATAGTGAGACCTGTGTCACGGGCTAAAATCTTAGACTAGACCGTGCGGCACTTGAACTCT